>JAAKHE010001046.1:84748-108982 GCA_011039315.1 Vitis labrusca
AATTTTACTGTTATCAACCTTCACTCCTTGATGTGTGACAATGTGCCCCAAGTACTCCAGTTCCTGTTGGCCAAACACGCATTTGCTTGCCTTGGCAAAAAATTGGTGTTGTCGCAAGGTCTCCAATGTTTTTCTAACATGCACCATATGCTCATCCCAAGTGGGACTATACACCAAAATATCATCAAAAAAGACCAAAATGAATTTTCGAAGGTAGGGTCGAAATATTGAGTTCATGATGGCTTGATGATAGCCGGCCCTCAGATCAAATTTGGTGAAGTAAGTGGCGCCATATAATTCTTCCAACATATCATCCACTGTCGGAATGGGAAAACGATCCTTGATGGTGGCGATGTTAAGTGTACGGTAGTCTGTACAAAATCGCCAACTGCCATTTTTTTTTTTCACGAGTAGTACCGGTGATGAGAAAGGACTGGTGCTCGGACGAATGAGCCCCGAATCTAACATTTCTTGGACCTGTTTCTCGATTTCTGCTTTCTGAAAGTGGGCATACCTGTACGGTCGGACGTTAATTGGCTCGGTTCCCTCCTTTAGCGTAATACAATGATCCACTTCACGTACAGGTGGTAAACTTGAGGGCTCCTGGAACACGTCCTCATACTCTTTCAACAACCTTTGCATACTTTGCTGGGTAACTTTAGTTGGTGCATCAGCTGGTGCGGTTTCCATGGTTGGTTGGAAACACACAGCAAATAGCGCATGCCTTTGGCGAAACTCCTTCAATATTTCTTCTGATGAAGCGGACTGAATGGTTTGCACGTCCACTCCTTGCAGCCTTCGGTCTTGATTTTCCCAAATAAAATCCATGGTCAACTGTTTCCAGTTACAAACCACAGATCCCAGCATTTCAAGCCATTGAACGCCGAGGACAAGATCAAGACCTGATAAGGGTAGAGAGAAAAGGGTGAGGTAGAATTCGGTACCTTGTAATTCTACCCGTACCTTATCGTAACGCCCCTGACACTTTAGTCTTTCTCCGTTGGCCACCCAGACAGGGAATGTCTCCGTAGGTATGACTGGCAACCTGAGCTTGTTTGCCAAACGGTTGCTGATGAAGTTGTGTGTCGATCCGCTGTCAATCAAAACCATTACTTCATGGGGACCCATTTTCGCTGTTACCAGCATGGTTTTCGGTGTTGTCCATCCTGTTAGTGCGTGCAAGGTGATCTCTAGTTTAGGTTCATGTTCCTGCACCTCTGCTGCCTCTCCACCGTGGTCATCTTCCCATGTTTGTTGATCAGTACCGTCCCCACAATCTACGTTACCCTCATGCCCCTTCAAGAGTAAGAGCTGCGGTTTTTGACATCTATGGCCTGCTGTAAAACGTTCATTGCAGTTGAAACAGAGACCTTGTGCTCTTTTCCTCTGCATTTCTTCCCAAGACAAACTTTTAATGGGTTTCGCAGGTATAGCAGGATCTACACGAGTGGCTTGTGGAAGAGCTATCGGAGCTCTCACAGGTGGTAACCGCATGAACCTTCTTTGCCGTGCGATTTGATCGTCCCTCATCCGTGCCAAGTTAATGACCTCTTTGAGCGACTGTGGCTTAAACATCTGAATCGCATCCGCTATTTCAGCTTTCAAGCCACCCATGAATGTCCCCACCAATGCTTTCTGAGTCCATCCTTGGACCCTGTTGCCGAGCTTTTCAAACTCGCGCTGGTAGTCCCTCAAAGTTCCCAGTTGCTTGATCCTTGAGAGAGCTTCATCAAAGTCTTCGCATCCTGATGGTCCGAAGCGAGCCCATAATTCCTCTTCGAATTTCTCCCACGAAATCACGTGTCCTTCTTCCTTTAACGTCCTGTGAAGCCACTGCCACCATTGGTTGGCCTCCCCTTCAAGGTGGTAAGCAGCCATGGGAACCTTTTGATTTTCTGCAGTACTCTTGTAGTCAAAGAATTGTTCCACCCGATTGAACCACTCCGTTGGATCGTCTCCAGAGAAGCGTGGAAATTCTAGCTTGGCTGATTTGGACGAGACGATCTGCCGACCTCCATTTTGGTTTTCTCGGTGGGAATTGCCTTGATTTGAGGACTCCGGATTAGCAAGCAACACGTTCGAAAGTCGATTGAGAGCTTCCTCCAGATGGTGGAGTTTGTCGATCATACCCAACTCCATTCGCTGTAGTTCTTCCTGAACTACACCGAGTCCAGTCTCCAAGTGCTCAATTCGCTCCTTGTTGGTTCCCATAAGACTGGCTCTGATACCAAATGATAGGTCCCAAACTCAGAGTATAAGGCTAAGATACTTTGTTTTCTCTTCGGGTGAGAAACGAACCACAATTTGATTGCAAATAAAATACTCCTCTTTAACGAAAGCATTGGCTGCTTTAAATAAGCAAAGCCACGTACAAACGAGCATAACAAACGGAAATAAAAATGACGGAAAACTCTCACTACGGATGACCCATTTCCTTCTGCACGTAGGACTCTCAACTGCCACCACCCAGTCCAAGTCCAACTGTTCTTCACGTTCCCACTCATCCCAAATATTTGGGATTTGGTTTATGGCCCCTCTCAGATCGTCGTGGCCTATCAATGGTGAATTGCTACGTAACTTGAGATTTAAGCCAAAACGAGTGGGCATGGATGGATTATAGAACCACTATAAATTGTATTTGCATTCTCTTTAAGAGAATCATACCTCTCATTAAGAGTACTTACCATACATAATCAACTAAAACCTAGTCTTGATTGACACCCATTACCAATCATGACATAATTTTTGTGGTTGTGGCAATCAAGGGCTCGTTTGAGTATCCCCACTGAGCTTCGGGTATTTGATCCAAGTTGGGCCCCAACCCAGATTTATTTGGGCTGGGCTTGAAACTGGTTCTTGGACCTGATCAGCTCCTAAGCCTAGACAACGGGTTTACAGACCCAACCCATCATTGCCGACCAGGACCAACCCAGCCCAAAGGGTCTGGACGTTGCAACTAAACCATTTTTTACTTTTCTGTTGTACTGTTACAAAATTATCTCATGTTTGTTGTATTTAATGCAAAATTAAGAGTGAAGTCAGAAATAGCTTATGCTTTGTTCTTGATACAATTTAAAATTGAATTGTCATTTATTTCGAATTGCAAATTTCATTCTCGATAATACTGCTAAATTTGAGAATTTTCAATTGTTAAGATGGATTTAAGAGTTTTAGAATGTATGAAAGTGATTTTAGTTAAATCACTTTTATCTACTATGTTTTTGTTAATACAACTCTAATTATAAGTACTTTTAAAAATGATCACTTCATGTTTGAATATAAATACTTTAAAAAGGGAATCATTTAACTAGAGAGACGTTTTCATAGTGTATTCAATAATTAAAAAAAGTAACTTTGGGAAAAATTACTTACCTTCACTACTCTTAAGGAGTCCTTCAATTAATTTCGTTGTAACTTTGGAAGTAGTTTTAAAAAATTTGTTAAACACATAATTTTTTTTATAAATCAATCCGTGAGACCCTTGGATTAATTAACCAAAGATGATAGGTTTTAGATTTTGTAGATGCCTAACATTCATTCGAAATAGATGCATGACCAAAATCGTATCAAATGTTGGAACTAAGAAATCTTGAGAGCGAGTCATGCAATTAAGAACCTTCTAAGCATCATCTCATCCATAGAAAGTCTGATCCTTCTTTAATTAGTCTTTCAATTCCAGCAGTACCAGTGCTCAAATTTCTCCCATGGGCAGCTAACATGAGTACAGCAAAACTTTCATTGAAGCTGGGTAATTAATGTGGAGAGAAAAAGGGATATAAATGGAAAGACTAGAGAGGATAATGGTGGATCCACCTATAAAACATCTCATAACTTTCCCTACGTCTGTACTCAGTGGGTGAATGGCCAGCTCCCTATACAAAACAAAAGGAATAAGGAATAATCCAATTACCCTTCAGTGAAAAAATGAAGAGATTTAGGTGAAGAGTTTATTAATTTTCTTACCTTTAAAGTTGAATATGTTAAGCTATAGGCCTTGTTGACATACTTCCTTGTGTACCTACAGCAAATATGCAATGGAATGATTATGAGACTGTCAATGTGAAAGAAAAGAAGGAAAGAAAAGAAGAGGAAATACCCTCCAATTTGACCATCCACAAACCACGGTCGCCAATCACTGCCTAAAGAAATATTGAGAGATTTTATCCATTGCTCGATGCCAACATGTGGAATAACCATGTCATGATCACCACTGTAGGCAACAGATCAAAAGTAAATCCATATTTAGTTTATACTTACATTCTTGAAATTATTTCATTTTATGCGGATTATAATTTATGAGAGATCACTTTATGCTCCAAAAAACTGATAAAGTTGTAAATAATCACCTGAAAACTAAGACTTGCAGGCCTGAGTTGGTGAGGTTTTTATGATAGCCAAACACATTATTGACATTCTCAGTATAAGATAGGCTAATGTTGCACCTAAAAAATTCTTCCACTGTTCCCTGGTTGCAGCATCATAGAAGTATCTACATCAATGGGATTAGGAGTGGATCGATATAAATAGTATCAGAGTTTATTATTGATCATGAAGTGGAAATTTGTTTGACCCTTCAAGGAGTATTTGTTTGCTTGATTTCGCAATCTTATAGAACATAACAAGGATGATGTGTATGCATGAAGAGTGATTATGATATCTCATATCGGATAAGGAAAAAAGTTTATGACATTATATATATATAAACTTCTAATCAAATAGGCATATTTTAAAGCCGTAAGGACCCCTTGAACCCAAAGTGGCCAAGATTTGCACAGTTAAAAACGAGCAGTTACATATATGACATAAATAAAATAAATTTCACTTACCGGTCTAATGTAAAGGGCATCTTGGACGCTTTTGTAGTTCGCCCATATATCAGAGAGCGAATGCTCGAAATTCTGCATAAGAGAGGCAGATATAAAATTGTACAGTATTATACTTACACAATCTCAAACACAGCATTTATAAAGGGAGGGATAGGGGTTTACCCAACACCAATCATTGCCAGTTCTATATTGTGATGGAAGGAGAAAACTTCTTGTTGAATTCTCCCGGAGAGATCTTCTAATTTCTTTGTTTTGCTTTGGGGATATGAAGGAACATTTGGGCTCCAAAATATCCTGGAGACTTACTTGCTCTATGCACTGCAAATATCAGACTTTAACTCATCCTCAAGTTACAGAAAACAATATGCAGAATGGAAACTGAAGTTAAGAGTTAACCCACGAATTTACCAGTGAGATAGATTCAAGTGCTTCTACACATTTTGCGTTGGAGGGATCTATATCAACATACCTGCCATTGCAACCTGTTTTGGCAGCCTGAAGAAGTACAAAGCATTAGTTTATGATAGAATATAAACAACGGTTCAAACAGGGGAGGAAAAAAAAAAGAGGTGAAAACCTAAATCCAAAGTGAATAAAAAACTACATGATTTTGATGAAGGCCGGTGTGCTCTAATTATTACCTCATAGAGTGCATCTGATATAAGTGCCATCCGGTGAGCATATACGATTCTTGAATTCAATTCAATGGTCGTATCAGTATGAGGGCTTCCGATCAAATATCCCTGAGATCATTCAAAGAACATTATATTCAATGTACTTTACAGAACTCAGAAGCTATAATCTAATGGTCTAAATGGTCATATTACTTTGAGATTAATGTGGGGTTCTTCTCCAACTCCATTTCCTGCAAGTCAATAATTAATCAACCAAGGCTCCATAAAATCATTTGACTCAAAATATTAAATGAAATGCCCTTAGTTCCATATGTAATGGTTTACCATCCATTATTTCCTGAGCAATGATGGGAGCAATTAGGCCTGAATAGGAATCAGCCCCAATAAAGAGTGGATTCAACTTGAAATCCGGGTGATCATTCAACCACTGCATCACAACTCAAACAAGACGTAGAAAATGAATTCAATTGTAGCGGTATAGGGCATAAATATCGATCATTGTTGAGATACATATATAATTGCTAAAGAACAATTAGGCCAACTCAAATATATACTATATATCAAACACATTAATTTTCTTAATTCTTTTGAAGTATCTCAACTCACATTTCTCAAAAACCCAAGAGTCTGAATGACGGACAATGTGTCTGAGGTGGTGTAGGCTTGGGACGTTGTTGCATAGGAGAAGCCAGTACCCACAGGTGCATCTACAAATATTATGTTGGCCGTCTGCAATTCAAAATTCAGACTTTTTTTTTTCAAAAAAAAAAACAGCAGTGTTAAATTTTATACCTTAGTCCATGAGTGAGGGTAAGGTAGGAACGTTGGTAAACCTCCAATATAATCTGTAGTGTTGAAAACTACTGGGCCTACAGAGGAACATAAAATATTTGAAGCCATTTCTGCTAGCAATCACCAATTACAGAAAGGAAAAAAAAAAGAAAAAACAAACAAAGAAGAAAAAAGGAAAATAGTCCATTGTGGTCATTGGACTTTCAAGCTTCTTGAAAAGCTGCTTAAAGCTTTTTACTAAATTAAAAGCGTTTATGTAAAGTATAATATTACCGAAGTTAACGTCATCAAAGTTTATTAATGAAATAAGGATTTTCATGTGTATTTAATATATGCTTTTCACAATGGAAAATTTAAAATCTTTCCTTATAAAATATTATTCTCAGTTTTGACACTTCTTTCCAGACCTCTAACTGATATCCCAGATAATATTTTTTATAGTTCTTCCATTTATAGTGTGCTCTGGCCGCATTGGATCCACCTCTCCATCATTTTTTCACCAGTAAGGTCAAACTAAACTTAAAGAACAGTAAAGTAGTTATCATTGTTTTTCCCTCACTATATAGACCTTAATAGTCAAATTTCAACTCTTAACACTGCGTGGACTTTTGCTAACCTGTGTTGTATGCATATCCTTCTTCAAAGTACTTTTCAGTTGGGACTTGGGATACAATCTAAAGCAAGTTTTTTTCTGTAAAATAGAAGTCTGTACATAAATATATGTAAGAGGCAAATGCCGTTGTTCCCCTCCGTTCCGCTCAGCGGGGCTTGCCCTTCATCTGGCATTACAATTTAGGGGTATTTTTAAAATTTCAATATCTGAGGGTTAGTATAAATACCCTTTTATAATGAAAGACTTTCTCCATGTTCCAATAGATATAGGCTATCTGTCCAATCTGTGTTTTCTTTTGTTTTTCTTTAATTTCTTCATTAGGAATGGTTGCAAGAAAATCAACGATATAATATAACTCAACGAGTAGAAGAAGAAGTGGAAATCTCGGCATACCAACTTGATAAAAGAAGCCATTCAAACCAGAACAACCAGGGCCTCCATTCATGTAAAGAATGAGAGGGTCAGCTCCAGGGTTGCCTTGAGACTCCACAAAGTAGTAGAAGAACTCTATATCACCCACGCTCACATATCTGACCAATACAACAACTCCAATATCAATTCAAATGATGAAAATGCTATATAAACTATAAATAATAAATCTCCAGAAAACTGATAACATACTCACCCAGTTTCAAGCTTAAAGGGTAGTTCACCAGAGAAACCTGGTAGAGTCTTGACAATGTTGCGGGACACTGCCTTCCCTGAGAAAAGCAGAAGCAGCAGAAAATGCAGATACATGAGACCCATGAACTTTCACTCTAGTAGTTGCAGAGTAGTGATCAGGGACCAACAGGCCGTGGTTATCTCAATTCGAATTATGTAGTGAAATGGGTTGGGATGGACATTTCACATGAATTGAACGTTAGAAGAAAGAAGCAGGAACGTTAGGTGAATGAAGGGATCCATTAAATGATTTATAAACTAAAATTTATTAAATAATTTCTGTCAATGATCTATCCACGTTGGTTTAGACATTTTATAATATTTGATAGTTTTTTAATCTATCCACGGTTTCAGTGTTCCATTTTTTTTATTAGATGGCCCACTACAAAAATTTATTTTCATAAAGATGCGGACCGTGGGCATTGGGCATGGGCTAAAATAAAGGGAGAATTATGTTTTGAAAATTAATATTTGTCCATATATCATGCATATTTAAGTCCAATACCCAAACAAAGTATGAAAATTAAAATGAACGATATTGTCTTTCATTAATCCCTAAAATACCCTTAACCCTTATATAGGCCCAAGTGAGTGTGAATTTTAATTTTTTTGTGTTTTTTTTCCCTTTTTCTATTCCCTATTAAGTATTACTCATTTCTAACTTTTTTTTTTCTTTCAATCTATATTTCTATTTTATGTCAAATAAAAAACAATAATGTTTTTTTGTTTTCATTTTTAAAGATATTGAATCTTTTTGCTCTTATTATAAGCAATGATAAAAATTTTGGGATTTTTCATCCAAATATTTTTTATCTTTTTGTATTTATCTTTTAGTTTAATTTTCATTTTTTTAGTTTAAATTTATATTACCCTTTCATTTGTATTTTTCTCTTATTTTTTTTATATTTTCTACATTAACCATATTTTAAAAAATTTAAAAGTTGACTACCACTTCACTTTATTATATATATATATATCATTTTAGCTTTTTAATTTTTAATGTTTTTATTTTAAAATTTTTAAAAAGATAAATTTATTGAAAAAAATAATTAAGATATGAAGTTCTAATATTATATTAATAATTTTTCTTATCTAGATAGACTAATGCAAAATATTTTGACTCACAACAAGAAAATTGTCAATACAATTTTTTAGTTAAACTTTAGAAATTAAATTTCAAATAAAATATATTATATAAAATTTTATCAAAAAATTATTGAAAGTGATATTTATTTATTTTTATTGACTTTCAAACTTATCTAATTTTTTACTTGAAAGGTAATAAAACGTGTTTACAAAAAAAAAAATAAGTTTTTTCATTTTTAAAATAAATGAGTATAAATATATTAAAAGAATTAAAGATAATCTTAGTAAAAAAAATTGATAAATTTGATTATAATTTTAAATATATATTCATTTGGATAAAATTTCACAAAAAAAATAATAATAATAATAGAAAGAAATAACATTGCTAAACCTACAAAAACAAAATATGCAATTACAAAATTTGATGATGAAATTTAAAAATAAAATTTGAAACAATTCTTGAGTGAGAGAATTTGAGTGGGGAAAAAAATCTTTGAGCGGAAAAAAATGGGAAAGTTTTTCAAAATCAATTGAAATTCTTAACAAAAAGTAGTCTTTTACACCCTTATATAATTAGTAAATTTGTTTTGTACAGTTAGTATAATACCCTTGAATAATAACTCAAATTTCATACATCATCTCATAAATATCTGACAATAGGTCAGTTAACCATGTTTGCATTGGTTTGGTTTTAAGAAAAAAGAAAAATTGTTGTATAATTTTGTTTTACAATCATCATAAGTGAGGTACCTATTCAAATGACCATATACAATTTAGATAAAGTGCACGAGATGAATGTATGCTTAACCAATATATGTAAGGAATGTCATTTATTATCGGTTAGGGGAAATAAACAAACAAGTTTTTCAGAATCACTTAAAATCCTTCACAAATAATATTCTTGTACACCCTTGTACAGTTAGTATATTTGTCATGTACACTTAGTGTAAATACCTTGTACAATGACTCAAATTCCATATACCCCCTACTCAATGTGTAACCATAGGTAGGTTAACCATGTTTTCATTGGTCTGTTTCAAAAAATAATGGAAGATGGAAAAACAAAATTTTTCTCTCAAACATCATTAGTGGGATAAGTATTTGAATTATCATGTGTGAGTTAAATAAAGTGCATAAGATGAGTGTGTAATAGAGGAATGTGTACCTTAAGAGTGTGCAATTCTTAGATGACAAGGAAAAAAAAAAAAATTGTCCAAAATTGATTAAAATCTTTCACAAATGATAGCCTTGTATACCTCTTGTATAGCTAGAACATTTGTCTTGTACAATTAGAACATTTGCCTTGTCCAATTGAACATTTACCTTGTATAGTTAGTATAACACCCTTGTACAATGGTGCAAATTTCATCCATATGCATACATTATGTGCACATATGATGTGTGAACCATGTTTCCAATGGTTTGATTTAAAAATGACATAAAACGTAATAACAAAATTTTTCTCTAAACGTCACTATTAAATTAAGTATTTAAATTGTTATATGCAAATTAAATAAAGTACATGAAATAAAAGAATTTGTGATAGGAGAACCTATAATCCTTAGATGACAAGAAAAAAAAAAATTGTTCAAAATGTACAGTTTTGTGCACCCCTTGTACAATTAGTATAATAACTTTGTATAATGACATAAATTTCATATATATGTATAAAGTATATCCATATGAGTGTGTAAACTATGTTCCCAATAGTCTGACATTTAAAATAATTAAAACAAATAAAACGTTATGTTATTTTATTTTCAATGCAAAATGTAATTAAAAATAAGACAAAGAAATTACTTAAAAACTATTATTTAAGCTAAGTTTATTTATTTATTTCCTTTTATTTTTTGAAATAAAGGAAAAAGAATAAAAAAAATTTATTTAACCATAAGAAATATGAATATAAGATCAGTTAGAAAATACCAAATTTATTTATTTATTTCATTTTATTTTTGGAATTAAAGAAAATAGAATAAAAAATTTATTTAACCATAAAAAATATTGATATAAGATATGCTAAAAAATAAAAATAACCCCAAATTTATTTACTTATTTCATTTTATTTATTTAAATTAGAAAGTAATTTATTTTAATAGATTAAAATGTGCACAATTGATTTATTACTTTGTTAATTATGAATATATTAAAATTTTCTATTAGACAAAAAATAAATAAAGAAAATAAAATTAAAAAGAGTAATAAATATATATAATTTAGTTATTTAATTATTTTTCATGTAAAAGATAGTCCCACAAAAAACACATAATTGATCAATTTCTTTGTTTAATTGTAAACATACTATAATTTTTTATTATTATTATTAAAATAACTAATGAAAAAAAAATGCATAATCAATGAATGAAATTTAATTCTTTTTATTATTTTCATATAAAAAATAGTACTAAACAAGGTTTTCAATTTTTATTTTTAAATATAGTTTTCATTTTTTAATTAAATATTTTTTCAAAAAGAAAATATAAATCATATTACCATTTTTTTAGAAAGTATTTTTTTTAAATAGTTTTTGAACATAATTTTTCTTTATTTATAATTTAAAATAGAAAATAATGCTAATTTTCAATTATTTTTAATTTAAAAAAAAAAACAATGAAAAATCCAAATTGTTAAAATAGAATTATTATGGTTGCATGAATAGTGGTGCAATAAAGACAAAAAAAAGGCTATGTGAAAGGTCATTGGGTATTTTAGTCCATCACTATTTTATATCTTTAAAATGTAATATATAAAAATTTGAAGGATATATTGGTCTTTTAACATCTTATATCATTTTCATCAATTATGGAAGTTATATGGACCAAATGTTAATTTTTGGGCCCAACTGGGCCCAAAACACAATTCTCCCTAAAATAAACACCATCAAATAAATATTGATGGGATTGTTTTCCTTTTTCATATGTAAGATTGCTTTCCAAAGCTAAAAATAAAAAAAAAAATTGAACCTCATTTAAAATGCTCAAATATATATATATATATATATTTGATAAAACAAGTAAATCTACTAGCCCCACTTTGCTGGACTAGGAAAAACCACTGGTGGTTGCCCTCTCCAAGAACTGTGTATCAGGTAAGCTCAGGCTCTAACTTGGGACCTCTTATCCTTGAGTCAGTTGAGCTGCCTGTGGGGGCAATTGCCCAAACCTTTTGTATCATAAATATAGGTAGCCTTAGCGTCATCTACATTTTGCTTTAACTTGACACAAATAAATTTGTCATTGCTCAGCAAAAATATTCTACAGTTATAAAACACTCAATAAGCACTTCCCATTTCATCCATCCTGCTCTAATTCTATAGTTAAAATCCTCCTTGCTATTACCTTCAGATCAATTTCATATCCTGGATGATCTTAGTTGTTTTATTTCATTTGTTACATGATTTTGGTTAGTTTTATATCCTGATCATATTTGCTCAATCATTGGCACATTGCTGATCCCTTCCATGGGAAAGAGGAACCCCATGTCTAAAATGTAACGTACCTTTCTTAGAATCCTATAGAGTATACTTAACCAAAATTGTCTATTTAAGTATCCTAGATAACCCAATCTTTTTGTTATTCCTATCTTAAAAAAGCTTGATCCCAAGAACATATTAGGCCTCACCCAAATCTTTCATTTGAAAATAAGTATAAGGTGATATCTTAATAGTAGATATCATTTCTAGTAGGTAGTATGTCATTTGCATACAAGATTAAAAATACCACCATGCATGCTTCCTAGTAAAAAAAGGTTTAATCATAGATAAAACTGGGTTTTTGGCTATAACCTTTTGCAATAAGCCAAGCTTTGAAGGTTTTCACCTTATTATTTGTCAATCTTTTTCTTTCTAGACTTACTCACACCCTATGGGTTTTATCCTTTTAGGTGCTTCTATAATTTCCTAAACCTTATTAGAGTACATGAATTCTATCTCAACTTTCATAGCTTATTTCAAACATTTGCATGAATTTCACCTATTACTTCATCATATCCTTTAGGATCTATTTTGCGTTCCTAACGAAATGTTTTGAAAGACTCTCCCAAATACATGAATTTATCAAATTGTTTAACCACCTTCCTATTATGATGAGGCATCAATGATGTAATGGGTAGGAAAAATTAGTACTTACATCACTAGATGTTGTGTGTTATTTGTTAAAATGGAGCCCTAAAAAGTATAACATAATGTAAAAATGTATTTGATTTCACTAATCTTTATATTATGATTTCAATTTTACTTTACTATCATATTAGGACATTGAGCTTGTTTATTTGTTGACAGTTTTGTTCCAATTAATGTTTTGTCATAGAAGTATTTTTAAATAGTGACTTTCTCTCCATTGAAGATCAAGGGTTGTTGCTCATCCAATCTGGAAGTCACAAGCACATCTAAAAAGGTTTGGCTTGTGGCATATAAGGCTTATTTGATGTTTAAAAGATTTTGTATCATTTTTGGACTTAAAATACTTTAAAATGTTTTTTTCAAAAGAAACATGGGTCGGTCAACTAATTAATCTTGCTCTAGCGGTCAACCCGCTCAAGTGATAGGGACCGCTCAAGCGGAGTGCTCAAGCAATCTAAGTCTACTCAAGTGGTCATGTTAGTCATTTCGAGTTTAGAAACATATTTTGAATGAATTATAATGAAACTCTAATTTGGAAACTTAAGATACTGAGATTCTTTTGACTTGTGCTTATAAATACCTCCCTTGTAACCCTTTTTTGGTTAGAGATCGGAGATTAGAAAGATCATAGAGATCTAAGAGTTTAGAGACCTCTTATTCCTTAAAGGGACTCCTTGAGAGAAATTTTTATTGCCACACTATTCCCGATCTCTCATTCAAGGATTTGAATATTTGAATTGTTGGTTGAAGACCTTAATCCCTTCGAAGGGATCGAAAAATCTACTAGGGAGTAACAAAGAGTTGCTACGTCACGCACGTGGATCAAGTTGTAGGTATTAAAGAGTAAGTCTTTAGGGTAAAGCGGTTAGGTAAATCTATGTAACTTGATTTCGAATAGTGGATTTAGATTGATAGGTCTTAGATCTCGTGGCTTTTTATCTCCACAAGTTTGTGAGGATTTTCCACATAAAAATATTGTGTCTCATTCTCAATTATTTTACATTTAGTAGGGCATGTAATGTCATTGGTTGCAAATATATACATTATAATAAATAATTTATTGAAGGCAAGATAATATTCATTTTTGAAAACTCAATATAAATCATGTGCATTTTGACCAAATAAAAATTCAACATATATTTCATGCCTTTAAAAAAATTAAACAAGTAATATATATACATATGCAAGAGATATTTATCTTATGAATAACTTTGTATAATCATTTATATTGTAACTACTCACAAGACTCTACAAGCTAGTTTGAATCCTCCCTTAACACAAGAAAATTTAGGTGGACTTAGATTTTAAAATTTGACAAAGGGGGAACTAGGATTATAAGGTTCTGTTAACTTTTTCTTAATTAGATAGCATTTTAGTTGAAATATGTAAATTTCCAAAAAATGAAAAAGCTAGGCAAATAAAGTCCAATTCAAGTAAAACTTGAACCAATGAGATTTTTTAATGAGTCTAGAAACCATGGGAGTTAATTTCTAGTCAAATGGTCATCAAAAGACCATCAATTAGGCCTTAACCTAATTCAGTTCCAGACTTACCTGAAACAAAATATGTTACAATACTGCTCAATTTCTCGATTTTCCTCACTAACCAAACAAGTACAAAAAATTATGAATTTCTCCATATCTATTATATGATGAGTTGAGAAAGTTTTGAAAATAATTTATAAACCAAAAACATAATATAATAATACCAAAACTTCTCAAAACCAAAATTTGTCTCAACATACTTTGCTAAAAATCCATTAATGTTTAATTATTTTCCTATAAAAATGAACTTGGAATCACATGAATTTAGACTCCACGATTTTCTTTTTGAGTTCACTAAAATTTATAAATAATTCAGAATTACAATACCTATCCAATAATTAAATATTATTATAAATTCAGTATTATTTAATTAATATTAAGGTCCAAAACGTTTAAAACATCTCAAAACTTATGAGAAACCATCATTAAAAAGCTTATCTAATAAAACATCAAAAAAAAAAAAAAAGCTTTCAATATATTAAAAAATTTATAGAAATATAAGATTTCACATAAACAAAATTAAAAGTTAAAAAAATTGAATTCAATTTATTGAATATATATATTAATTATACAAATTTGGCTAATAAAAATTTTATTATCTTTATTTTAAAAAAATTTAATTTAAGATTTATAATTTTAATTTTTAGGTGGGGAGGAGCAATATTTTTTGCTACTTTTATTTTTAAAATTATAATCAAATATATTTGTTAAGAAAATCAAAATTTGAGGGAGCCCTTTTGCAGAAGTACTAATTTTTTTTAAAATATTTTAAAAAAGCATTCTATCAAAAATAATTTTAAAACTATGATAATTTAGGGTTCCACATTGAACTCATCTTTCATATTCGTTACAAATAACAATAACAATAATTTTTTTAAAAAAGTAATTAATTGATCATTTGAAAGAAGAGGTTCAACATAAAATAATGAATTCTGGATGTGAAAAAAAAAAAAAAAAAAGGTCAAGAGTACCATATTTTTATATTTATTTTCCAAACAACCTTTTTTTAATAATCATTTTAAAAATAACATTTAAATTTTTTTGTGGAATATAGGAATTTAATAACAATTTCTTTTGTCCCATTATTATATAATATAACTTATATGAATTTTTTTTAAAAATATATTTTTATTAAAAATTAGAAAAATCAATAATAATGTACAATGAAAATTATTTAAAATTAAGAGCAACCACGTGAAGCATACCTTAGTCGCATGAGCACGGTGGACCAAAAGAAAACACCAAAGCGAAAACACAACCATGTGACTTGCCCTATGTCCAAAGGCCCCTCGTCTTTTTCTTTGCTTTTTCTTTTCTGTTTGAATCCTTTTCTGGCCTAACTTCACTCATTTTTTTTACCTATTCCAAATGTTTTTTACCTAAACAAATATGATATTAATACTGTTTCCTCTTAAAATACCTCATCATAATCATCAGGCATTGCTGCATGGTTAATGTTGATAGTGTGTAAGCGTGAGTCCTTCAACTTATTCTGCTACTTGACCTATGCTAGTGCAAGTTGAAAGTGGCTTCAATGGCTTAAAATAAATTGAAGATCAAGCCTTAGCTTATAACAGCCCCCTAATCTAACAAAAATTTTAGGCAAAAATTTCCATAATCTCATGGTATGGACCCCGCATTTTGGCTCATATGTTTTCCACTCGATGACTAACTCAATTTTTATTTGAAAATGATTTTATTTATTAAAAAAAATAACTTGGAGTCGCCACTTATTTTTGTTTTATTTTTAAAAGAATAAACAAAATAAGAAATAAAACCCTAAGTGTGACTCCTTATTTTGAAAAAGATGGTCTGTGAAAAACTGGATCGAGCTCGGGGGTCAGGTTACTTATCGGGAAGGTACAGTAAAGATCGTAACACCCCTCTAAGTCCCTAAAGTCAGGTCAAGTTATTTATTAAAGACAATTCTAAAACATATCTTTAATAAATTTGACAATTAGAAACTAGTATAGAAGAATCCTGATAATATTTAAAGAACATATGAAATGTAAAATTTTCAATCATAGGTTTGGACATATCAATGATCATTTAGTCAACCATACAAAATCCTACTACCTATAAACCCCTACATTTGCATAGTCTTTAGGGTCTCACTATCCTAGATCATAATACCAAACAATTCATCTTTTAGTCATCTTATTAGGGCACAATCGAGGGCAATCTACTGTCTCTACCCCCTTACTTGGCATCAAAACTCCTAATTCCACCTTAAAACCTCCCTAGTGTTACATAAGTGGTGTGGAGTCCTAAAACAACACTGCACGAAACACCTCATGAGCATACATGTTATCATGCCCATCATATATCAATATCCAAAAGGTCCAACAATTAATTATATCATAACAGGGAATGTAATGACATTGATTGTGTGTATTTATAAAAATTAAATCTACAGGGTGAACACAAGGTCCAGTGAATAGTTAAAATATACAAGTATTATTAGGATGGTCAGTCCACATTAAAGACAATTCTAAAATATATCCATAATAAATTTTATAGTTTAAAACTAGCATAGAATAACCAGAATGACATTTAAAGAACAAATGAAATGTAAAACATGCAATCATAGTTATGGACATATTTCTAGTCAATTAGTTAGCTATACAAAAGCCTAACTACCATGAACCATCACATCTACATTGTCTTTAGTGTCTCACGACATCGGGAGCAAAATACCAAAGAGCTCATCTCCTAGTCATCCCATTAAGGACACAAGATGAAGGGAAAAACCTGGATCTCTCCGTTTCTCAAGCCCAAATTAGGTTAGGAACATGCATAACTATCCTAGGTTTTTTCTAAATCCTATGCACAATGGAAAAATATAATTTTTTTTTTTTACTTTAAAAGGATTCAAAAAGTGCTAACAAAAACCATACCTTAGATTCAGATGTTTCCAAATCAAATCCACATGGTGAAAATGAAGATCGAAATCGCAGAAGTCTCGTAAACCCAAAGTCTTCCACCCGATGACTTGAACCTTGATCTTAGCACAATTCTAGTGATGAGGAAAAGAGGGTGAAGGCTATGACTCTCTATCTCTCTAGATAGTGGAAGACAAAAGCTATGGATCGAAATCTTAACCCTTATGGGGTATTTATAGGGTTCCTAAGTGGGCTTAAGTGACTTGAGCCTACATGGTCTTGGCTCACTTAATCTAACCCAAAATTGGTCTTAATTGATTAATTAACCTAAGGGGGCCTACTAATTAATCAATCAACTTAATTCAGAGACCTCTTTTACATACTCCTGTGCAATTACCAAAATGCCCTTATGCACAAAAGTAAACTTAAAGCCAATCTGACCCTCATAACCCATGCCAACAAGGTAAATGAGCTCATAGCGGGGACCACTAGGACCTATAGGAATATTGGCTCCCTCAAAATCCAATTCTAAAATTGATTCAACATTCCACTACAAAGAATCAACTAAACTCTAGTATCGTATGTAAATAACAACAAAACACCAAGTGCTTAGCTCCATGACTTGCTATCTATTGTATTCAATCTCCCTATGAAATAGTGTTCGTAGTATAACAAAGTGAAAACTATCAGCCATTCAAGACTACCTATACCATCCTTAAGTTACAAATCCTCTTGTTGTGTTTTTAATTGACATATTTTAGTTCTCAAAGAGCCTATGTCAAGTTCCATTTATGGAACTACTATGATTATAGTTTCCATGAACACACTTCATTAGGATCACCCAAGGGGATACACTGTCTCAATCCAAGAGATATCATGGTGCCTTTATTGAGAATACCTATTGCTATCGACTTCCATCAATAGTGACCTAATCCATAGGGAATATATGATCAGCTTACGATTTCTCCCGTAGGTTAAAGCCACTGCTAACTTCAACACAAGTTCAATATTCTCTCAAGGTTGAGAGACAATACAATGAAGCAGTTTGATGGAGTCATGACTACTTGATAGCCTTAAGTCATAACTCACCATAGGTACTGTCCAATGTGCAACCATACACACTAGTGCACTCACCATAGGAAACTCATCCTAATAGCCAAGACCAACCATCCCTCCAATTAAGAGGTGGTGCACTACAACCTCTAATGGGTTGCCTAAGCCTATGAACCGATTGTGAACAAGTCATCTATTTGTAAAGAACCCATGACTTAGATTTTTTGTACAACTCCTAATGCACGTAAGTCACGTACAATGCAAAAGATGCAGACAAGAATGCTTATAAAGTATAATACATGGAATAAGGATAGATAAAAGTGAAACTGAAACATTATTAAATAAATAATGAATTCCAAATTTATTACATCATGTCATACTTTTAAAGGTTTTATCCTAATATAAAATTGCATACTCTACCACTTCGGGCTTTACCCCTAACCTGGTATTAGAACCCACAATCCCACCTTAAGACCTCCCCCTTACTACATAAGTGGTGTGGAGACCTGAAACAACACTACATGAAATACCTTAAGAGTGTACATGTTATCATTCCCATTAGATATTAATGTCCAAATCTCCAAGAATTTATTATGTCATAGTAGGGCATCTAATGTCATTGGTTGCAAATATATACATTATAATAAATAATTTCTTGAAGGTAAGATAATATTCATTTTTGAAAACTCAATATAAATCATGTGCATTTTGACCAAATAAAAATTCAACATATATTTCTTGCCTTTAAAAAAATTAAACAAGTAATATATATATACATATGCAAGAGATATTTATCTTATGAATAACTTTGTATAATCATTTATATTGTAACTACTCACAAGACTCTACAAACTAGTTTGAATCCTCCCTTAACACAAGAAAATTTAGGTGGACTTAGATTTTAAAATTTGACAAAGGGGAACTAGGATTATAAGGTTCTGTTAACTTTTTCTTAATTAGATAGCACTTTATAGTTGAAATATGTAAATTTCCTAAAAATGAAAAGCTAGACAAATAAAGTCCAATTCAAGTAAAACTTGAAGCAACGAGTTTTTTTAATGAGTCTAGAAACCATGGGAGTTAATTTCTAATCAAATGGTCATCAAAAGACCATCAATTAGGCCTCAACCTAATTCAGTTCCAGACTTACCTAAAACAGAATATGTTACAATACTAATCAATTTCTCGATTTTTCTCACTAACCAAACAAGTACAAAAAATTATGAATTTCTCCATATCTATTATATGATGAGTTGAGAAAGTTTTGAAAATAATTTATAAACCTAAAACATACTATAATAATACCAAAACTTCTCAAAACCAAAATTTGTCTCAACATACTTTGCCGAAAATCCATTAACATTTAATTATTTTCCTATAAAAATGAACTTGGAATCACATGAATTTAGACTCCACGATTTTCTTTTTGAGTTCACTAACATTTAAAAATAATTCAGAATTACAATACCTATCCAATAATTAAATATTATTATAAATTCACTATTATTTAATTAAATATTAAGGTCCAAAACGTTTAAAACATCTCAAAACTTATGAGAAACCATCATTAAAAATCTTATCTAATAAAACATCAAAAATAAAAATAAAAAGCTTTCAATATATTAAAAAATTTATAGAAATATAAAATTTCACATAAGAAAAATTAAAAATTTAAAAATTTGAATTCAATTTATTGAATATATATATATATATATATATATATATATATATATATATATATAAAAATTTTATTATCTTTATTTTTTAAAAATTTAATTTAAGATTTATAATTTTAATTTTTAGGTGGGGAGGAGCAATATTTTTTGCTACTTTTATTTTTAAAATTATAATCAAATATATATATTTTTTTTAAGAAAATCAAAATTTGAGGGAGCCTTTTTGCACAAGTACTAATTTTTTTTAAAAAAAAATTTTAAAAAGCATTCTAAAAAAAATAATTTTAAAAGTATGATAATTTAGGGTTCCACATTGAACTCATCTTTCATGTTTGTTATAAATAACAATAATAATTTTTTTTTTTTTTTAAAAAAAAAAGTAATTAATTGATCATTTGAAAGAAGAGGTTCAACATAAAATAGTGAATTGTGGATGTGAAAAAAAAAATGGTCAAGAGTACCATATTTTTATATTTATTTTCCAAACAACCTTTTTTTAATAATAATTTTAAAAATAACATTTAAAATTTTTTGTGGAATATAGGAATTTAATAACAATTTCTTCTGTCCCATTATTATATGGTATAACTTATATGAATCTTTTTTAAATATATTTTTATTAAAAATTAGAAAAATCAATAATAATGTACAATGAAAATTATTTGAAATTAAGAGCAACCACGTGAAGCATACCTCTTGGTCGCGTGAGCACGGTGGACCAGAAGAAAACACCAAAGCGAAAACACAACCATGTGACTCGCCCTGTCCAAAGGCCCCCCTTCTTTTTCTTTGCTTTTTCTTTTCTGTTTGAATCCTGTTCTGGCCTAACTTCACTCATTTTTTTACCTATGCCAAATGTTTTTTTCCTAAACAAATATGATATTAATACTGCTTCCTCTTAAAATACCTCAGCAAAATCATCAGGCTAGCCTGCATGCATGGTTAATGTTGATGGTTTGTAAGCGTGAGTCCTTCCACTTATTCTGCTACTTGACCTATACTAGTGCAAGTTGAAGGTGGCTTCATCAGTCCCCTAATCTAACAAATTTTTCAGGAAAGAATTTTCCCAATCTAATGGGTTTCAGGAAAAAGTTCGAACAAATCACACCCATAATTTAATATGTTAATTTCAAGGCAAATATATATTTTTACTAGAGTGTTCTTATTTTTTAACCGTCTCTCTGTTATTTTACAAAATTGTTATAGATCAAGGATAAGACCAGAAAATGCACAACAACCAGGACCTCCAGTGAGCCAAAGCAATAGAATAACTGCACATCATCCATATCATCTACTCCCACATACCTTATTCCAAGTCACATCACAACCCACATTAGCTCCTAAAACATACATCCTGGAAGTTTTAAGTCAAAACATTGAAACAGAACACGTAAACTAAACATCAAATTATTATGTACCCAGTTTCAAGTTTGAAGGGAATATTTCCTGGGAATCCTGGAAGTGTCTTGATGATTGACTGCGAACTTGCAATACTGGAGAGGACTAGCACACGAAATAGACGACAGTACATTAATGGTATTGTACCCATGGAACTGCTGCAACAAATGAAGCTAATCTCTCTCCGCAGCTGGTGGTGGCCGTGCTGGGAATGGCTTGAAATGATGGTTTGTTGCCGAGAAAATGCTATATTTGCATGGGTAGAGGAGCATACATAAATGGAATGGCGGATGAGTTCGTTGTTTAATCAATTAATTATTATACACATGTCGGAATTGCACCATTTCTAATCTGGAATAGCTGATTAATTATCTCTCTCTCTCTCTCTCTCTCTCTCTATATATATATATATATATATTATTTAATATATTTTATTAAAAATTAGAAAAATGAATAACAATATACTATATATGAAAAATTTTAAGGAAAATTTTTTGTGTTAGATTTAGAAATTTCCAAGTAATCATTAGAATTAGAATATGGTTCATGTAAAAAAAGGGGACCCAAAAAATCATCTATCCAACAAAATAGCCTCGTGAACGATGAAAATGATTTAAAATTAAAAGCAACCACGTGAACACGTACGATGGACAAAAAAAAAACACCAAAGTGAAAAGACAACCATGTGAATTGTCCTTTCTTTGTCCAAAGCCCCCCTTCTTTTTCTTTGCTTTTTCTTCTGTTTGAATCCTGTTCTGGCCTAGCTTCACACATTTTTTTACCTATGCCAAATATTTTTGACCTAAACAAGTATGATATTAACCATCAGGCTCTGCTACATGGTTAATGTTGATAGTCTGTAAGCGTGCGTCCTTCAACTTATTCTGCTACTTGACCTATGCTAGTGCAAGTTGAAAGTGACTTCTATGGCTTAAAATAAATTGGAGATCAAGCCTTAGCTTATAACAGGGCCCCCTAATCTAACAAAATTTTCAGGCAAGAATTTCCACAATCTCATGGGGTTTCGGAAAAAGTTCGAACAAAGCATATCCTATACAAAATATAAGAACTTTATGACACTTACCTTAAAAAGATATAAAGTCTTTAAAAAAATTGAGGTATTAATTTTTTATTTATTTATTATTATTTCAAGTTATAAAGTCTTTAAAAGTAATTCTTAAAGATAAGATGTAAGTTCATATATATATATTTTTCTATATTTTGTTTAGGAGCTACTATTATTTTCTATTTTAACAAACTCATGACTAGTTCTTTGATTAGCACGCACACAGAGTCACCATATGCTTGGTACTACAGATGAAATGGTATGTCAACAAGTGGAGGTTTGCACATCGCCCTTTAGCTCTTTGCATGATAATTAAGTACTAAAGATAAGATACAATGAGTTTAAAGCACTTATGTAGCATGCTTAGACCATTGGATTTTTTTATGCGTCACCTCAAATGAGGTCCATGACCATATTGATGGGAATTTAGGATGGATAGTCCCATAGTCCATCTTAGTCTGTGTAAGCCAAAATCCAAGATCTTAATATGGTGCTTGAATCAGTAAGCATATATGCAACTTGAGGCGGTTAGATTGTGTTGATATGCATATATATAGTGATCAAGATTGATTGAAAGATGACTCTGAATTTTTATTTATTTATTTATTTTGAAAGGCATCAAAGATGTTTGTTGAGATATGACTAGATGAGTTTGGAACATATTGAGACATTTTAAGGATGCACTATGCTGGTCTATGTGAGATTTAGTATACCATTCTAGCTAGGTTTTTTTTTTATCTAAGTGCTTATTGGTTACATGATTCATTAGTTGGTAAAAGTCAAGATGACAAAATGGATTTATAATTGAGAGTTGCATATTTATTGGTTTGTCTATGATGGGTGAGTGGGAGATGATAGAGTTTGTTATATATCTAAATTGTCCAAAATGTTCAGACTCATGAGATGAGAGTCATTTCCCCACTTCTCTATAACAAAGATAGGTTAAGGTTCTAAGATTGATCTTCGAACCAACATACCCTATCCCTTCGAGCTTATAAATATGGGGCTTGCAAATCCATATGTTTTATTAGATAGGACTTTTAACTTGTATACAAACAGTGTTACCTCTATAGCATTCTCCACCATGATATCCCATTGGAACATTGTGAGAGCATCTCAAAGTTTTGAATCAGGTATGTTTGACTTAAATTATTTGATTGGTTTTTTGTTTTTTTTTGTTTTTGTTCACAATGTGTGACAGTTGGAAAAGTACTTTAACCTTTTACACGTTTCTCGTATTGTTATTTAAGGTTTTTTAACTACATACAACCATACTAAAGCTATATGATCATTAACAGAAAAAATAACATGAATCAATCTCAATTTGAAAAAATAGATTGATTTTAATCCCAATATATATCCCTTGAGCCAGAAAAAGTCATGAGATGGTTTGGACCACCACTATGTTTTCCTTATCTAGGTGCTAGGATTTAAAGTTTGAAGAAGACACATGCTTTAAAAAAGCAAAGTTGTTGAAGCGAACCCACATCTCTTTCCTTTACCTTTAATGAATATGCCTCCTACTAAAATTGAAAATAATCCCATATGAAATGAAAATGGAAGGCATGGGTAAAGATAAATTAATTCACCTCTACCACTTTAGGAAATAGAAACCAAAATTCAACCGGGATAAATCCAACTTTTTTTCTTATTTACTACTAGTCTTAGACGTGATTTAGGATAATTTTACACTTTCAGTTTTAATTATAATCTCTAATCTTCATTCTAAAATATAAATAATTTTTTCTTTTATTTATTTTTATGTTGAACTCTTTTTAAATTTAAAAACTTTTTTATTGAAATCATTTTGATAACAATAAAAGTTATTGTGGGCATAAAAAACTAACTATTAATCCTTAAATTATTATTTATATTTTTTT
>JAAKHE010001047.1:0-16784 GCA_011039315.1 Vitis labrusca
TGACAAAAATCTCATGTTCCAGGTATCCATTTCTAGAACATCCTTTTTCTCTCTTGGAGAAGGTCTAAACATGCTCAGAAACACATTATTACGAAGCATTGTCTTCCACCAAGGTATCAACATTCCCCATACCCTCGATCAAAGATAAATAGGTGCTATCATCTGGACTAATGCCTTTATTCACCATTTCTTTGAGGAACTCTTCGACAAGATCTCCATCCTGGTTTTTGCGTAGGCATTTTATAAGGGCATTGTAAGTGAGAAGCGTAGGATGGAACCCTATACTCAACATCTCATCTCGAACTCTAAATGCATCCTTTTATATCACCTCTTCTACTATACCCACTAATAAGGGTGTTGTAACTGATATGATCTGGCTTAATCCTCTTTCTCTTCATTTTATCAATAAGCATTCGAGCTTCTTCAACTTTTCCTTCCCTACAACGTCCTTGCATCAATGTATTAAAGGTCACTTCATCAGGAGGAACACTCTTCCTGTCCATCTCCTTCAAAAGCATAAATGCACGTTCCACAATCCCATTAGCATAGTGGCCATCAATCATTGCATTGAACACTATAACATTAGGGGAGACTCCTTGATCCAACATCTTCTCAAACAAGTCATTTGCCTCATTTATTCTATTCCTTCTTCTCAATACATAAATAAGTGATGTGTAAGTCACATGAGTAGGCTCAATTCCTTTACTCAGCATCTCATTGTGGAGATCAAATGCTTTCTTTGCATTCCCACACCTAGAATACCCATTAATCAAGATGTTATAGGTTGTGGCATCAGGAATTATCCCCTTCTTTCTCATTTCTTTTATCATATCATCAGCTTCACCCATCTTGCCTTCCATAAACAATGCTTGAACCAAAAAATTGTAAGTGGACACACTTGGCATGATTCCCTTCTTAACCATCTCATCTCTATAGCTAAAAGCCCTCTCTAAGTCACCTTTATTGCAATACCCATCAATCAAAGTATTATATGTCACAGCATTTGGAACCAACCCAATTTCCACCATTTTATCAAAAAGCCCAGATGCCTCATCAAGTCTTCCCTCCTTGCACATCCCACTAATTAGTGAACCGTAAGTGTAAGAATCTGGTTCAATCCCTTTAACTCTCATTGCATCCAAAATCCTACATGCCCCTTCAATGTTGCCTCTAGAAGAATACCCATGAATTATAGTATTATAGCTAACAACATTTGGCTTAAACCCCAACCCCTCTATAAAACCAATAAACTCCCATGCCTTTTTCAACTTCCCTTCCTTACACAACACATTGACCATTATATTAAATGTATACACTGTCGAACTAATCCTCAACCGAAACATTTCCACATACAAAACCCAAGCCATTTCCATCCTATTCAACTTAAGAAACAAATTCAATATATCGTTGCATGTCTCAATCTTCGGAACAATACCCTTTTCTTTCATCATATAAAAACACTTAAATGCCTCATCACCCCTCCTCAATTCACAACAAACTCTAACCAGCAAGTCAAAAACAATAGAACTTTTCACACTCAAACGATCCTGCGACAGCGTCAACTCATCAAAAAGCTTACGGTTGGTGGCGATGCAGGTCTCCATTACCTGCTTCAATAATTGCAATGTAAGCTTCAGGGACGAAAGACGAGCGAGTAAGAAAATGACAAGGCAATAGCTTTTGGTGTCGAGGCAATGAGGGTGAAGATGATGTATGAAATCTGATACCAACTGGGGTTTAGAGTAGAGATTATAAAGAACATTGGAGATTAAAGTGGGGTTGAGGTTGGGTGAAACCTGTTCGATGAAATGCCACTGAGAAGATAAAACTGATTTGTGCATGACTTCTTCAGTGATCGACGGAGTAATCTTTGAACTAGAAAGGGAATTGAAATTATGATTGAAACTGAAATGGATAGTGGAGGAGTTGGTATTGCCAACGTTGGGTGTGTTGGCCGCAGACCCCAAAAACCTCAGCCTCAGAGAAGCTCCCATTGGTGCATGGAAATAGCAAGATTTATTAGAAAGGGAACGGGCTCAAGAGATGGTTGCCCCTGCCATAGCCTGCCTCATTGTGTTGTTGTTTTCTTCAGAAAATGGCTAAGCTTTTCGTAAATGCTTTAATGATGGAAGTAGAAAAGATTTTAATTGAGTAAATTACGCTTATATCCTTTGAGGTTTCTCTCAATTACAACATCATCTCTCTGTTATCTAAATTTCACTAACCTTTATCATCACTTAACAAGGTTTTGATAAATAATAATAATAATAATTTATAAAATATGATGTTAAAGAAAATATGTTCAAAACTATGTAGTTTAAGCTAAGAAAATACCACGACAAAAACTGTCACGTAATATCTAAATTAATTAAAAAATGGTATGCTGGTAACAATAGGTATTCTTAATAAAGGCACTATAATATCTCATGGGATTGAGACAATGTTTCCTCTTGGGTAATCCTAAGGAGGTGTTTATGGAAACTATGGTCATAGTAGTTCCTTAAGTACTTAAACTTGACATAGGCTCTTTGAAAGCTAACACATGTCAATTGAATACACAATAGGAGGATATGTAATTTAAGGTTAGCGGAGGTAGTTTTGAAAGGTTGATAGTTTTCACCTTGTTAAACTATGGACACTAGTTTATAAAGAGACTAAACACAATGGATAGCATGTCAAACCCGAGCACATAGTGTCTCGTTGTTATTTATATAGGATATTGGAGTTCAATCGATTCTCTATAGTAGGATGTTGAATTAATTTCAAAATTAGATTTTGAGGGAGCCAATACCCTTATGGGTCTCAGTGGTCCCCACTCTAAGCTCATATACCTTGTTAACATAAGTTATGAGAGTCATATTGGCTCTACATTCACTTTTGTGCATAAAGGCGTTTTATTAATTACGCAAGGTTGCTAAGGGGTAAGTAAACAAGGTCTCTAGATTAGGCTAATTGATTAATTAGTAGGCCCTATTGGGTTAATTAATCAATTAGGACCTAATTTGGACTAGATTAAGTGACTTAAGCCTATGTGGGCTCAAGTCACTTAAACCCAATTAGGAACCCTATAAATACCCCTTAGGGGTTAGGGTTTCCATAACTTTTTGTCTTCCACCATCCAAAAAGAAAAAGAGTCATAGCCTCCACCCTCCTTTTCTTCCATTGAAAGTGTGCCAAGAATAAGGTTGAGTCATTGGGCAGAAGATATGGGTTTATAAGACTTCCAACAACTTCAAGGTTGTCTTCAACACTTGGATTTTAAGGTTTGGGAACATCCAAACCTAAAGATTAGTACTTTAACCCTAAAATATCAATTTTAAAAAATTTGGTATTGCTTCAATTGCTTAGATCTAAGATGTCAACACTTCTTGCAATGATCACACCATGGTTTTTCCGTCCTCTTGTCATTTCGTTTCTCTCAACTAGGTTTAAAACTCCTGGATGCAAGTGTTGAATTCTCCATTGGTAGTTAAACATTGGTTAACATGATTGTACGATAAGTTTCCTCATTATGGACTTTGGAAAAAGTGGCTTGTAAATTGGGCAGTGACTCTCCTCTAATTGTTCGTCTTTTTACATCGTCCAGTTCCTTGTTTAGTCCTACTAAGAAGTCAATAACATAGTCATTCTCAAGCAATTGTTGGTACCTTGTGCTATTAGTAGGACAACTCTATTCCATATCGATGACTAGATCTAATGCATGCCAAAGAGATTTTAGACTATTATAGTATTATGTAACAATTTGATCTCATTATTTTGGACCATGGAGTTGTGTTCTAATCTCCAACTTGCGGGAACAATTTCCAAGGTTGGAGTACGCCACCTTTACAGTATCTCAAACTTCCTTCATTGTTTGGTAGTACGTGTAAGGCTGAGAGATCTTAGGCTCCATCGAGTTGAGAAGCCACGAGGTCACTAGAGAATTCCTAGCATCCCGGTTTTCAAAGGTTGCATCTGTCTCCTTCAATTGGTTAATCACTCTAGTTAAATAACCTATCTTCCTTATTCCTAGCAGATAAAATTTGACCGCTTGGGACCACTATAGAAAATTCAAGCCATTTAGCCTATGGTTCATAACCTGCTAGTTCAGATTAATGTCAACATGATCTTGTCCATTTGATGATTTCTCCAATGGAAAAATAACTTGTTGAGTTTTTTAAGCATCCCCTCCATGGGTTCCCATCATGGTTGTCTTTAACATGAACACTGGTTATAGAGCCTAGTGCTCTGATACCATAAAGGTTTTAAGGGGAAAAATAAAATCATATATTTTTTAGTCAATTAGAATTACATGAAATAGGCAGAGAGATGTTAACCATTTTTCCCTGAAAATTGGAACTAGAAAACAACCTAAAACATAAATATAAAACCATAACAAAATCTAATCTAAAATTCAGTTTTATTTTGAAATCTAACAAATCTTAACTCAATCTTTAACAATTTGTAAACAAGCATGAGGTGTTGAAATGCATGTAACCTAGAGGACACTAAGCCACCTTAACAACATGGTGACTCAGCAAGCTGTTGCACCTACCAAGTAGCTGCAAGGATTAAGCATGTGCCACGTGTCATCTCCATCTAATAAGAGAGACAATAATCACTTCCCTTTGACAGACACATAGCGATGAGTCACATATATGTCTACTTGCTTTGGGTTCCTATAAATAGAATGTTCACCTACCAAGAAAGAAAAAGAGAAAAGTATAGAAAGGCTCCTATGATGGTGTTGTTCTAGAGGTTGGATCATTGAGTCATTGTAATGGAGGTAGTGCGATAATTCCAATTTAAAAGGTGAGTGATCTTATAATGCATGATTTTATATGGTTTTTGAATGACATTTTTCATGTTTCAAATGTTATATGTATTCATTAGTTTTTTAAAATATCATGAGATATGCTTTGAAAGTGTGTTGGTCAAATGCTATGTTTATATATATATAGTTAAGATAATTTTGTGATCATGAAAGGGTGGGTACGGTTTAGGAAAGCTTCGTTTAAGGGAATTGGGTTTTAAGCGGGACCATTGTGACACCTCCTATCTTTCCTAGGAGCCTGCTTAGTATGTACTATTCACTAAAAATCATCGGTATTGTCATTATGGAGTTTTACATTACTACTATGGACTACTATGGATGTGATTGTAATATGCCCTAAACCTATATTTTGTTGTAAAGATAGAGGTAGTGGATTGACCTAGTAAACTTATGTGTCGAGAGATGAAGGGGCATTAGAGTAGTTTATATGAGAAGCGTGCCGAGAAATGTAGGGGCACTATGTCTAAACCAAACCATATGATATGAGATATATGTCTGCGGATGCATATATGATTTATGATGATAGAAGAGGGGCACTATAGTAGTCATAGTGCATGATATTGGGATGTGTAGAGAGTTGGAGTGGCAACATAGTCGTAGATTATGCATGTGATTGATTTATTATACATCGGGTTGTACAATGTTGTATGCCTACTTGATTGTTATACTAAATATTATTTACAATGAGTGTTACTTGCATGATGAAACTCTTTTTCTACTTTGGACTGACCATCCTAAAACTTGCATTATATGATCATTCATTGAGTTATGCTCGCTTTGTAGTTCCCTAAATTTTTTAAATGAAGACCTACTATGGCCATATACCAAACAAGTTCCAAAGGATCGTTAACAAGGCATATAACCTTTGTTGTCCTTTTATTTTTGCTTCTTTTTGGATAGACTATTAACATGTAGCCATTTCCTTAGGTATGTATAAGTTTTTGGTCTATTAAGGTGTGGACCCGCATTTTTCACCTGCGCCCCACTCAATTGGTGAGACTCGCTTTTATAAGTGAAAATTTTAGTTTCGGAAAAGTCGGAGTCGCCACTTATTTTATTTTTATTTTAAAGGAAAAATAAAACAAGAAAGAAAACCCTAAAGAAGTGACTCCATAGTTTTTGGAAAAGTGTATTTTTGAAAAACCCGAGTCTTGGTCCGGGGATCAAGTTACCTATTGGGAAGGTACCTTTAAAAAGGTAGCACCCTTCCAAGCCCTACAAATGTCTCTACTGACTAAGTTGAGAGAAATGGGGCAATTAATGGATTAATTGAGGGTACCTAAGTAGACTGAGGTGATTTCAAAAAATAGCATGCTAAACAAGAAAAGTCAAATCATGATCATAAAAGAGATTTAAGGTGCGTACTTGGACTGCTTCTCAAACGCTATCACAAGACATCAAGGTTAGTTCAAATAGTATATCATCCAGCATGCACTTTATCAGAAATAATAGAACAATGAAACATATATATCAAGACACCCAAGCACTATCAAATATAGGTGCAATTCATAGTGACAAGCATATGCATAGAATTTAGAAGGTGGGTGATAGAGGGCGTACCTGGATAGCATGGATAACTTATAATGCATTTCCACAAGACATGAGGGGTTAGATAATAATAAAATAAAGAAATCCTAGTATGCTTGTTATCTAATTAGCATAGCAAAAATGATCAAAGTATACAAAATCATCAATTATCACTTACATCTTTGTATATAATTCCTAACAATATATAAACATGATTTCAATAAATAGCAAATGTGGTAGCAAAAATAATTTTTGAAAAGATTTTCTTATGTAGGGGTTTCACCAATTCCCCAATTGATATACATGAATCTAGGCCAGAATTATCTCATTTATTTGGGACCACAAGCTTGGATTCGAGTTTTACTCAAAATCGTAGCTTTTATTGAAAATTGAGAAAGTTGCGAACCGATCAAAATATGGTTGCACATTATTTAAGAAAATGAGATTTTGATTCTAAGGACTCTAAATGAATTTTTAAAATAGATTTTAATGATGTACATTTTGGGAAAAGGTTTGTTTTTTTTAAAGGAAAGACATTATTCGCAAACGGCAATACTCAAGGATCAAACATAGGCAACGCCAAAGGAAAACAAAATCACAAAATAAAATTTTAGACAACTAAGCCGACTAAAGTGGTGAGAGTAGGGTTAATCATCATTATTTTCCGGTGACCTCTGAAAATTAAATTAAACATAAAATCATTATAGTAACCAACTAGAGATTTTTAGATCAAGTAAACTAACATTTTAACAAATCTAACTTTCAATTTACCACCAAGAATTACAGGTTAACATAAAAAAAAATTCTAAATTTCAATCTATCACAAAAAATATAAAATGAAAAACAAGTATAAAAAAAAAAGTTTCTATCTTTTAAACTATCCTCAAGAATTATAAACTAACATTAAATAAATGAAAATAAATTTGAAAAAAAAAAAACAACTTTCAATCCATCATCAGGAATCACAAGCTAACATTTTTAAAAGTCTAACTAACTTTCAATCTATTGTCAAGAATTACAAGCTAACATTTTTAAACAAGTCTAACTTTCAGTCTATTACTGAGAACTATAGAAACAAGTGTCTAAAAAATTCTATCTTTTAAATGATCATCAAGAATAAGAAAACTTTAAACTAGTATAAATAATAAAAAATTACAAACTAATGATTTCTAGAAAATTATATAACATCACAAATTATTAAGAATCAAAACTAAAGACTTCAACAAAACTTTAAACTAGCATAGATAATCAAGAACTAATCGTTGGAACTTTAAATGCATTTAAACTTAAGATAAATCAATCAATAGCTTATAAATGAGTTTTAAATGAAACTAATAATACGGGATTATCACAATTATCGACTTAATTTCAAAGAAATAATAAACGTCATCGGGATCATCAAAACAACATCTAATAATTTAAAGAACAACATATAATGGATAGATCATAAAAAATCAATAACTTATTGCTTAGAGACGAATATAAATTAACATGGATTTTTAAAATTAACTACTAAGGATTCTAGGAAAAATAAAAAAAATCAACATGGATCGATAAAAATAAAAATTAATAATTTTAAGGACAACACAAATTTATGAATCAACCAAAACTAAAAACTAATAATTTAAGGAACAATATAAATTAACATGGAAACTCAAAGTTAATAGCAAATGATTTTATGAAATGCACACACTGACCTAGGTATTCAAAATTAACAACTAAAAAAAAAATCTCAAAACTTTTAAGCTAAACAGAATCAATCAAAACTAAATTTAATGACTTGCAAACATGTATATAACCACATAAGATTAATTAAACTAGAAAAATAAATAAAATAAAATTTTAAAATACATAGGCTAATGGGAATAATTTAAAACTAAATTTAACAAATTGACAACATGAATATATTGATATTGGAAATAATTAAAATAAATAGATAAAATCCTAAAACAATTATGAATTGAATTGGATATTTCATGAATCAAAACTGAAATAGAAAGAATTAATTCACCTTTTTCAAAAATGCGTGGGCCACTTTAGACCAAAAATGACAGTAGGCTTCTCAATAAGGGGTCCAAGGATGCATGGTATGATGGTTGCAGATGCTTACACAATCCCCAAAGCAATGCATGTTAGTGGAGAAAAATCTCTTATCAGCATGCACACTTGTGCTCTTAGATATGAAGCCGTGAAGATCCCCAGAGTGGTGGATGTCTCTCTTTTAAAATTCTGGTGCGTAATGATCTCTCCTCGAAATGAGATAATGGCCTAAAAAAATCTGGCCGCACCTACTTTTCTTCTTCTGCCTGTGCGTGTTTTTCTGTCGGAGGAGCCTCAATGGTGCATGTTGCCTTCGAGAGAATCTAGTGGTCTCCTTCATGTTCTCCAAGCAGCAACCCCTAAGGTTGAATGAAGTTTTCTATGGGCCACGTGATCCCCTTTGGTGCAACCCGTGCATGGAGTCCTTCTTGGTGGTCGATTCCTGGGCAAAAGCTGGCGAGCTCTTTTCGAAGTCCAAAACACATGGATGTTCTCAGTGAGAAACACGTGTCTGGCGAAGACGGAGGTAATCGGCGGCTTGATCGGAGCGAGGACTTCTTCAACGATATTTAGAAGCGATCACTTTGTGAATAACAGTCTATGAAAACATTATTTTATCTGGCTGTTGTTATGCCCTTGGAGGTGCAATCGTGCTTCCCGAATCTTTTTTTTTTTTTTTTTTTTNTTTTTTTTTTTTTTTTTTTTGTGCGGCTGCCTCTTTTCCCTTCCTTCTCAATGGTGCTCTCTCATGCCAATAATGGTGCGGCTGCACCTTTTCTTTTTTATCTCCAGGGTGCGGCTGATTGTGCCATCTCTCCCGGAAAACCAAACTTTCAAAGCCCTCTCCACTTGCTGGAAATTTTCACATTTTCTTCCCTCTCAATGATGCGACTGCACCTTTTTCACCCTCCAGAAAATGATTTTGCTCCTCCGAAAATCCTCTCAATGGTGCAGTTGCACCTTTTCACGCTCCAGAAAATGATCTTGCTCCTTCGGAAATCCTCCCAATGGTGCTGCTGCTGCTCTTACCCCCATCTACTGACAGAAAACTCCACTTTCTTCAGACCACCTCTTTCCTGTTTTTTTCCTTTTTTTTTTTTAATAAAGCGCTGAATCTCACCCATAATCAACGTAATGTCTTTCAAAACGCTCCATGTATTTTCCCCGAAAGTTAGCTTCATTCACCCACCAACCTGTCATTCTTCTCCTCCACGTGTCAAAGATCATTTTTCTTTCCTCTTAATCACGTGGTTGTACCTCCCCCTTTTCCTTGAACACGACCTCACTCTCTGTCTACATACATACTGCATCCTGCTCTTTTCACTTGCCAAAACCAACTATGGAAATTTTCTTTCAGAAGGAAATGCCACTATACTCACCGAACCGGTTCTCCATTCTCCAAAAAATCACAACCTTACTTCCCATAATGTTCTATTGACTCCACCAGCTTGGAAATGACACCTCACCATGGATGAATCTGGCCCTTCTTTCAAGATGTGTGATGGTTATTCCTTTTCTCATTTGCCGCAGTGTTCCCTTTTTAATTTCCATATGCTGTCGTGATGTGCCAGAATTTCCATATATCATGAGGCCATCGATAATCATAATCATAATAATAAAAACCTTCTCTAAAATTCCTCTATGGTGGTGCGACTGCCGCTCACTTCAATATTTCCATTGGTGTACTTTCCTGCAAAATTTCAAAGTCAATAGATGAAATAAAGTAATAATAATAATCATGATATAGATGAGTAAAAGTAACAATAACAACAACAACAACAATAATCATAATAATAATAATAAAACATTTAAACAAACTTATTAAATTAAAATAGATAAGGACAAGTATTACGGAAAAGTGACAAAATAATAGGAAAATAAAATAAAAGAAGAAATAAACAAGACAATAAATAAGATAAACAAAAATAAAATAATAAAAAGTCAAGTCATGAAACTTTATAATAAACGAGCCATGCAAGTCATGCAAGCCATACAAAAAATGCAATACATACCAACCATGCAAACATGCAAAAATTACCTGAAAGGTGACCTAAGTGAGCCTAATGTCATAGGATGCTTCAAATGAGTCTCCTCATGGGTTTCTATAGAGCCCAAGAAGTTTCTAGAGACTCCTGGAGCTATCTACACTAAGCCATGGGAGGGAAGAGTGTGGAAGGTTCTAGAGATGCCTAGAGATGTCCACACATCTCTATACTATGGTGGAAGGCATGAGAGGAGTCCAAGGCTATCTAGAGAATTCTAGAGATCTCTTGTACATAGGGTTCCTAGAATGGGATCAGGCAAGACGCCTAACGTCCGAGAAGGAAGGGGTAAGACGGAAAGGAAGGAGTTTACGCCTAAAATCAAATGCTTCCTATGTGACGGTCCACATTAGGCACAGGATTTTCCAAAGAGGAAGGTGCTCAGTGCCATGATCGAGGAGAGGGAACAGGAGGACGAAGCACATATGGGCTCGATGCAGCTACTAGGTGCCCTCCAATTCAACCCAAAGCCTAGTATGCCTAAGACCTCCTTACTATTAGGGGTGCAAGTAAAGGAGGCAAAAGGGAAGCGAGCTGAGGTAGCCCGCACATACATCTACAAGGTCACCAAGGGAAAGGTGAACTTGATGGGTAAAAGGAAGCAACACTCCAAGCATCGAAAGTGTAGGGATCTGCATCCATCTGAGGCCTCACAAGAAAAGGGGGTGAAAAATATCCTGGCTGAACGGGTCACTAGGAGACAAGGGGTCCCTCTTGTGATAGAGTATCTAGTTCGATGGCAAGGACTACCTAGGAGGCAGGTAAGTTGGGAACATGCAGATGCCTTGAGAAGGTTTTGGAAACACATCGAGAGGTTTACGAAAGAGGCAACGACGAGGACGTCGACGACATAGGTGGGGGAGAGTGTCACAGGATGCTTCAAATGAGCCTCCTCATGGGTTTATATAGAGCCCAGTAAGCTTCTAGAGACTCCTGGAGCCATCTACACTAAGCCATTGGAGGGAAAAGTGTGGAAGGTTCTAAAGATGCCTAGAGATGTCCACACATCTCTACACTATGGTGGAAGGCATGAGAGGAGTCCAAGGCTTTCTAGAGAATTCTAGAGATCTCTTGTACATAGGGTTGTACATAGAATTGTGTAGGGTATTCTAGAATCTTCTTGATTTGTAAGGAACCCTCGAAGGTTCTAGAGAGTTCCATTGGTGCCTATAAATAGGTGAGGGCCTCATTTGGCCAAGGCACCACCCAAATCACTTCCTAACCAAGCAAGTGAGCTTCTAAGCATTGTATAGCTTCCTTTGAACGCAATAAAGCTTCCATTCTTTAAGAGTTTCCTACTACGCCTTCTAAAGCTTTCGAGTTGTGAGCGTATTAGCCTAGCAAGCTAAGCATTGAGAGTAAGGCCGACTTAGCAAGATCAAGGGTCTTGGCTTGTCTAAGTGCCGCATGAGCTTAGGAAAAGACTAAGTCCGTGACACTAAGGTGGTGCCTAAGGGGGCCTAAGGTGGTGCCTAATGGGCCAAGTGTATCTAAGTGGGTCTAAGGTACCTAACTAAGCCTAAGTCTAAATTAGGACTACCAAGAATGACAATGGGGTTAGAGAAATCCCTCAACCAAAGTCCCCAAGGTGGCTTAGAAAATATAGGTTACACGAGTAGTAATGGACCACCCAGGAACTACTGTAAAGTATCAAACAAATACCTAATAGGACATGTGCTAGGAGGACAAAATTGAGGGTTTAGAAAGGCCAACTTTTATATACTTAAAACTTTGTACCTCGAAAGGGTAATGAGTATATAAGTCCTTTAATATGTTTCCTTGTGCTACTCTGATATAGTATATTTGATCACAAGTTAATTTCCCTTTGTAGGATAGTATCTTACTCTCAATCTTTAAACTAGAAAATAGATACTATTTTGTAGGGATGCCACCTATAAGGATGGGTTGTCACAAAATTGAGATGAGTTTCCAATAATGAGTGTACTAATGTGTATGGTTATACATGGAACAAAACCTATGAAGAGTCATGACTAATGGCTATCAAATTGTTAATATTTCTTCTAGCTACTATGTTACATGAGTTCTCAAAATTGAGAGAATATTGCATCAGTGTTGAGATCATTAGCTGCTTTGACCTACAGGTAAGACCCTAAAACGATTATACATTTCCTATGGATTGGGTGACTGACGGTTTAGGCAAGCAACAAACACTCTTAATAGAGGCACAATGATATCTTATAGGTTTAAGACAAAGACAACATGTTTCCTTAAGTAATCCTAAAGATTCAATGATCATATAATCTATGGTCATAACAATTCCTTTAATAGGATTTGACATATTTTCTTTATGGACTAAAGTATATAAGTTGATCACACAATGGGAGTGTCTAAGACTCAACGATTGTAGAGGTTTTTTTTTAGAGGTTGATAACTTCTACCTCATTAGATTATGGACACCAGCTCATGATGAGTCTACATATAGTGGATAGTAGGTCACAAAACCAAAAAAAATGATTAAATTAGATTTAATCAATTTTATCTCAATGTAATACATAGGATAATGGAGTATGGTTGACTCTCTTAAGAATTGGATTATAAAAAAGCCATTGTTTTCCTATAAGTTTTAGTGGTCCCTGCTTGAATTTATAGTCTTTATTGGTATAAAGATTCGAGGAAAATCATGTTCAATTAATCATATGTATATCTAAGGATTTTGGTAATGTAATGTTGCACTATGATTATTTATTTTAGGTTTCTAGATTGGTCTAAATAATTCATTAGAATTCATTAGAATTAATTAATTAATTAGCACCTAGTGGACTAGATTAAATGACCTAAGTCCACAACAGGCAGAAGTCACTTAAGCCCACAAGGAAGGCTATAGAGACCCTCTTAGAGTTTATGGTTAGTCATCCATCCACCTATTGGTCCTCTACTCTTCTAGAGAAAACCCTAGCGACCCTCTCTCTCTCTCTCTCTCTCTCTCTCTCTCTCTCTCTCTCTCCCTCTTTCTCTCTCTCCCTTTTGATTGTGTAGCCACACTACACATGCCAAGGATCCAAGACAAAGTTATTAGGAGGAAGACATTTGGTTTTTGAGATCTTTGCATCAACTGGCGTAGGATTGGTGAACATCCAAATCCAAAGATATGTCTCTAGCACATACATATATGATTTTTTTTTAATTTGTTTCTACTTATGCTTAGATCTAGTAGCCCGAGGATCTTGGATGCATGCATCCATCATCTCATCCTAACAGTTATAGATGGATGATTGTATTGGATTGATGTTATAGATTACTATACTTCCTACCTTTGTCATTTTTGTGCCAAAAAACGGGTACACAAATACAAGCTTAAGGGGCATACAAATACAAGCTTTTATGATCAAAGGGAGATCATTGGGGGAGATGCATATTATTTTCTCTCTTTTTGTTTTTTTCTCATTGATCATTTATTGAGTAGAGAAGGAAAGAAAATTTGGAACATTACTTTGGGATGATTTGAATGAGTTTTCGGTGAGGATTGGATTGAGTGAGATCACTAGATCTAGGTTTCAAAATTTGAGAGGATCCATTTGTAACTTTAATTGTCTCAAAATTGCTAAGGAGACAATTTTACCCTAAAATTCACTAGTTGAAACCATTTCACTTTGAACAAGACTTAATACTCATGTTTGTAAATACTATAATTGGGCCTCAAATAAGTAAATTTTAAATTTGAATTTAAAATAAAATAATGGCACAATAAAATACATATTTTAGTTACAACTGAGCTAAAAAGGAAGCAAAGAATGCTTGAGAGCAATTGCAGTATGTTAGTCTAGATTACCATACTAAAATGGAAATATTTTAGTTTACAGAAGTTATGGAAGTGTCTCACTCAATTGCAGTCTTTTGAATTACGTATCTCGGGAAGCCCCCTCTCTCTAGCCTTAGAAGCAATAACCATTAACCATTCCCTTGAGGATCTCAAGGTTGTAGAGTTGGCTTATGCACATTTTTCAGACTTCACTCTAAATGCTAAGGATGTCGATGGTTTTTCCTGGTTCTGGTGGCACATAGCCACTATCTCGAGGTCTCAAGGTCGTCGCCTGTGACAGTTGGTACATGCCAACTACCCTGTTCCAACTCCTACATTTTACATAAAAAGTTTATGAGCAACGTTAGATACATATAGATGGGCTACTGCAAAAAACCACATTCTCGGTTCATCAAACCTGGATAACAATTGAATATGGAGGTGGCATGTGGAGAACAAGGCCACGCCTAGTCATCGTCAGCCTAACCTGGAAAATATCAACAGAATGACACAATTAAGCATTTTGTTTAATTGTGATTACCAACCACATTTTGCCTGGACAAAAGAGTTTTGTTTCATCTCTGAAATGTTGAGCTCAATAAAGCTAGGGGAGCTTCAAGAATAGGTGAAAAACAAGAGTTAAGACATGATTGAATCACTGAGATTTCCCTGAGTAGTAGTGTGATTGGATTGATTTGGTTCTCCTCATAGGCGGCATCAAGAGGAAGGAAAACACTATTGTGGACCATCAGCAAGGAAGGTGGGATTAAAGTCATACAATGCAGCTCAAGGAGGATGCCTGAGTGCTGTTGATCAAAAAGGGAGAATGCCAGTGAGCATTTTTGGTCCATAGGCTTGAACAATTATATCCACAAGGCCATTAAATATTACTGATTGGGTGTATTCGCTCATTGCTTTGCTACAGCTTCGAGGATGACGAGTTTAGTGGTGATTTACACACCATCACCCACAGAGGTGTGTGATTTTAGGATTGGCAGATGGATAACTTCATCTGAGTAAGAGAAATTGAGAGTTAGTTCATAAGGGCAAAAAACACACCTTCAGTGATGGAAGTTAGTAGTCAATAATTCATTTTTACACATTGCCTTCTTTCAAAGTCATGGTAATGGTATGTAGTAAATAGATTTGGACATCTCCAAAGCAATTCTCCAAAAGGCTGCCAGAGATGATAAAGGTGACTACCAGTAGAGTGTTTACCTAGAATTCCTCATGATTGATACCAAGGTTGAAGATGATAGAAAGAGTTTGGGTTGGGCTCAATTCAAGAGGCTTAAACCTAAGTGCGTTGGGTTGCTAAATGTATGTTATACTAAATAACGAAATAAATAAATAAAATAAAATGATTTAGCTTAATACATCAGGTTAAACTCAGGTTCAGAGGAATGGGTTTCCTCAAAATCAGGTGGGATCTACACCTGTTCTGATTCCAAAAGACAAGTACACTAAAATCTGAATCCAAAGGAAAGGGAATGACTCCCTTTCATTTCATTCCTCTGGAATGGAGTAATTGAAATCCAAAGGAAAGGGTCATGCAGATGCATCTTTGTATGAAGTCTCTCCAGAGTGCTAAAACCTAAAGGAGGGGGGGAAGAATGCAATACCTGATGCTTTTCCTTCCATCTAGGAAAAAAGATAGTTCCAAGAAGTTGGTGTTTGGAAAATTTGGATACAATGGAGAAAAGAAACACTCTCAAACACTCACTTTGATACAATAAAACTCTCAAAGTTACAAAATAAGAACAAGAAGAAGAAGAACACAAAAAAGGCTCAAACAAGTTCTTGGAACTTTGTCCAAAGACTCTATTTCCTCCCACTTCCAGAAATCTTTAGGGAACTAATGGAAATAGTCTTGGGATTGATCAAGTCTTTTCATTTTTCTGTATAAGATTTCAAAAAGAAGAAAAGTCATATATAGCACTCTTAGGGTTGGAAAAGGTTACAAGGATGAGAAAAAACCCATTGTCTTCCTCAATCTCTTCATCTTTGTAACATTCAAAAAATTAAATCATATGTTTAATTCACACATTAAACATGATTTAATCTCAAATGTGTAACTCTCTTATACTTAACCTCTTAAGTTTCATAAAGTTACAAAGACGAGAAGACTCATTGTCTTCCTTAACCTTTCAAGTTTTGTAATATTTCAAAACTTAATCATGTGTTTAACTCACACATTAAAGTGTAACCCTTCTTACACTTTATTTTCAAAAGTGTAACTCTTCTTACACTTTATTTTTAACCAACAATATATATATATATATATATATATATATATATATATATAACAGCTGGAACAAGATATCTCGCATCTCATCATTTGTCACTAGCAAGTAGTTACAATTAACAACAACATATAACCAGTACCTGTAAATAGCAACGAAACTTTTTTGGTGAAAGCAAACTTGAGCTATGAGCATGGAGGAAAATATCGGTAATCACGGATATATCGGTACTTCGATTTTACGGATATATCGGATATATCGGAGATATATCGGCAGATATTCTGGAAAAAAATATCGGTAGGCTTAAAATTATTAAAAACTCATAGAAATGCAAGGAAAACCTCATAATAATATAATTA
>JAAKHE010001047.1:19271-64228 GCA_011039315.1 Vitis labrusca
TAATAGATATTAAGTTACAAATCCAGTGACATAGCATACTGAGTCTTTCCTGTCCAGACAAACAAATTTTCTAGAAACAGCAGAAGAGGTGTAACTCCATATACACCGACAACTAAACATATTTGATAGTTTTTTTTTTGATGGGTAACTAAACATATTTAATAATAGTTTTTCCAGAGAGTTATTATTAAATTAAACATATTTAATAATAACTCTCAAGAAAAAATTATAATTGCTTCTCAAATGACAACAAATTAAATTAAACCACAGAAAATGCACTAGATGGGTGCCATGCAAACATCCACTAAAATGCCAACTAAGCCACCATATTAAAAAATTTATTTATAGCCTATGTAGCCAATATTTTGAAGAGGAGAAAATGTACTTATGAGGGGTGCAATACTAACAGTCCAAAGGGGTAGTTACTGAGGCTATGTTAAGGCATGAAATAATCTCTATTGCGAGTTAGGCACAGCAGACTGAGAGAAACACACTTTGGCTAGGATATGGAAAAAGGGAAAAATAGAGACCTCAGGAATGTTAAGTGCATTATAGGTGAAAATCAAAGACTTTTAGTAATTGATAATTGAGGATTGGATAAAAGAAAAATGAACAATTATTTTTATTTGTTTAATGAAAACCAAAGATGACACCTAACTCTAAAATTAAATAATTCAGTTCAAGATAGGAATTAAAGGTATTTTCAAATAATTGGTATGCATAAAGTTCAAAGATGCCTTATTTTCACTGAAGGTGACTTTCTTACATGGCTGGTGGCAAGGACTTAGAATCGTCATTCAATGGTTATTCAAATATTTCTGTTTTGTTTAAATAATAAATCTAATTATATCATATTGAAGCCGAAACATGTTGACTCTGAAAGATTCTTCTTTAGATAAAGAACAATTTGTTAGGAATGATTATGCTTTTTATGGATTTTTTAAATTTCTCTTACATGTTGATTTTCAAATTCTCTTTATCCAACGTGGGTAAACATGGTTGCTTTTGAGCTTTTGTTTATTAATATATTTATTTATCAAATCCTTATAGGAAACCCACTCAGTCCAGCATCATGATACACAGAGGACAGAATGTAGATGATGCAAAAATATAAAAGCAAAAGAAAATAAACTGCATTATGAAAACGTGTGCAAGCCATTTGTGTTTGAAAAAACAAGGTCCTACCAATCATCATTTGAACCAGCAAGTGTAACATAAAGTGCACTAGATTTTTTCCAACTCTGTATCAACTTCTCGTTATTGGGATTCTGAGCAAGACCACCGGTTAGACGACTTTTATGCAAGATAACAAGTGGTAATTGCTTATGGACATATTTGATGTAAGCGATTTACAACAGAGTTAAGCTGCAACCAAATGAAATTATTAAGCTGCTAAAAAGCAAATTGTCATCATAGAGCTGAAACTCAGAAAATGCTACCCTCGAAAAAGCTGAAGCATTTTTTATTGATCAAGCTCACATTGGCACCATCTATGATTGCATCAAATGGACCATGCTGCTGAAGGCACTCCTGAATGAGTTCACCTTCTAAATTAGTCAGGATCTGACTGGCAATTGTTTTATGAATCACTTGCCTGAAGCATAAACAAGTAGCAAATATCGGCCATCAACTATGACAATAGACACATTTTCAACAATAACATGATGAACTATGAGTGTATTGATCTCTTAAATTAGACCAATGAAATATATCTAAACTAAAAATGTTTGCTTATGTCAATATAAAACCTGAATATTTTATTGACAACTTAATCACAAGACTAAAAAAATAAAAATTAAGTATTGATAACTTGAATTATTAAAGTTTCGCTAGCATAAACCTAGGTAACAAAGCACAGCTAGAAAACTAGGAATATTTTTGTCTGATCAGAGAAAACAACTCATCAAAACTTAATTAGAATTGACTTCCTAAAAACACTTCTCAAGTCATGGACTAGGATTTCCTCACACTACTTCACAAAACCCTGGTGAAAGATGAATGGAGATCAGAGAAGAGTGTTTCTACCAACATGAGTTTCTACATTGATACAAATTTTTATTAAGGGTGATAGACATTAGTGAAAATGACAAGAATAGAGATGGTAAATGCAAAGCAGAGTAAGGGGAAAACATATTCAAGGTCTGAGCTACTGGACAAGTAAGTTTAAAAACCCCATTGACACCAATAGGGATGTTAGAGAACTCTCAGGAAATAGAACCACAAAGAAACGGAGCATAGATGTTATCCCGTATTAATTAGTCAATTTCCTCTTGCTTAAAAGATCTTGGTGATCCAAACAATCCAAATGTTAGTTGTGTAGCACAATCTCACAAGACTCTGCCCTTGGGATATCTTCCAATCAGCTAAATATAGCCATCATATCAACGATACCCTTTGATGTCCCCCATACAAACCCAGTTAAGGAGAGCAATCTCTAGCATAACTCTATGGCAACAAGCCAATGAAGAAAACAATACTGACTTGTCGCACTCCCTACATGACACATATTTCTCATGGAAGGAAACAAAGGCTCTGCCCAACTAGTCGGGTGTAAAGTGGTGTTTGTGCACATGTGTTTTGTGTGTGTGCGTGTGTGTAGTGTGTTGTGTGTGTATGTGTGTGTGTGAGAGAGAGAGTGAGTGTTTGTGTGTGTGTGTGCGCGCTTACAAGATTTTATTTTAGGCAAGTGAAATAAATATCACAAAAAAAGCACCACATAAAAAAAGGTCATCCCAATGCACAATTGAGATATACAAAGGCTGCTAAAGGGCAAGAACATAAAAAGCCACACTAACAAAACCCCATACAATCACCAAATGTAGGAAGGATAAGAAGTCCACTTCCAAGCAAAATATAGATCAGAGAAAATGATTCCAATAATTGACTAGTTTGCAAAATGATTAAGGTAATGGAAATAACAATATTTGCCCAAGTGAGGCAGACTTATTCTTATTCGGTATTCGTAGTACTATTTCAAGTTTGTTGGTTTACTTCATGTCCACTTTCATAACTCCAACCTCAATTTGCTCAAGGTTAGACCTATAAAAAAAGGCCCAATAGGATGGAGGCAAAAGGAAAGTAGACTTTCCCATTTTGTGAAGTACTCTTTGGTGTGTACTCCTTGAAAGGCAAGTCATTTGGGTATTGAAAAACTTGGCAGCTCAAAACAGCACTTTATAGAGTGAGTGGTTGTGGTTTATTGAGGAGGAAGATGGACTTGAAATAAAATTGGTTGCTAATAAATATGGGGATGGAAAGGGGAATGGTGTAAGGATTTATGGGGGTTATTCAGAGTGAAGTGAGTGAAAACCAATCAAAAAGAACTAGGATACTTTTCAGGGGTGGGTAGGAGTGTTGTTTCTGTCCTGATGTTTGATGTGAGGAGTCAAGTTTGAAGGGTCAGTTTATCTCATCTCTTCATGCCTTAGAAGTGAACAAGAAAGCATAGGAAGAAGATTATTGATGCAAGGAGGTGGGTCAGAACATTGGGATATGAATTTTATCAGAAGATTCTAGGATTAGGAAATGGAAGAGCTGAGGAATTTCTAACCTAAAGCATGTTACCATAGAGATAACTAGTACACTGATTGAAATATGCCAAAGAAATGTTCTTTTGTTTCTTTTTTTACCATTTCACTTCCCCCCAGGGACTTATTTTGGATTTCCCATTTTTGCTAGGTTCGGATGTGCCATCAAAACTTAGTTCTTTTTTCCCTGGAAAGTGGTTGAGGAAAGGATATTCACATTAGACAAATTGAGGTATAGGGAATGCATATTCGATGAGCTAGTATTGTTTATTCAAAAGAAATGCTCTGATTGCAATCTAACGGTATTTCAAATCTTAAAACATTTTTTTTCTTTCAACAACTTAAAAATGTTCATGTCAGTCAATTTTTGAGATTTTTTTGGTAGTAATATTTGAAATTAAGATGATAACTCTTGTCGCATCCAATACAATTTATGTTTGCACTACTCAAAATGAGCCTAGACACCATCTCTGTGTCTCTCTCTCCCTCAATCTCCTCCGTTTCCACGCCATGGTTGTCGACAAGAACCTTCCTTTACAATCAAGCAACGCCAACATGCCGGCAAAACCTGTCATGAAAACCATCGAAGAAACCTACCAAGAAAAGACTCAGTTGGAGCATATCCTCCTTCAACCCAACACCGACATCAGCTCCATCAAGAAGCACACCCAAGCACTCTGGGTTTTCGAGAATAATGAGATGTTCACTGATCCATGTCCTATGTTCTAGGTCTTTACAAGATCTTCAATGATATCCTGGTGAATGCAGCGGACAATAAACAAAGAGACCCATCAATGGACTCGGTGAAGGTGGTGATCAATGTGGAGAAGAACTGCATCAGTGTGTACAACAATGGAGATGGTGTGCCAGTGGAGATTCAGTAGGAGAGGGGGGTTGTATGTGCCAGGGATGATTTTTGGGCGCTCATAGCAATTATGATGGTGTGGTGAAGAAGACAACCAGTGGGCAGAATGGGTACGGGGTGAAGCTCACGAATATTTTTTTCAACGGAATGTGATCGAGCACGCAGATGAGAGGCGCTAGAAGAAGTATAAGCGGGTATTCTCTAACAACATGGGAAAGAAATCTGAGCCAGTTATAAGAAAGTGCAAGGAGGGAGAAAATTGGATTGAGGTTTCATTCAAACCTAACTTAGCCAAGTTCAACATGACCCATCTTGAATATGATGTTGCCTTAATGAAAATGCATGTGGTTGACTTAGCAGGATGCCTCGGTAAGACAGTAAAGGTTGAGCTAAATGGAAAGTGAATCCCTGTAAAATCATTCAGTGACTATGTCAACCTCTATCTGCAATCTGCTGCCAAATCTAGCCCAGATCCTCTCCCAAGGATTGCAGAAAAAGTAAATGAGAGGTCGGAGGTTTGTGTGAGCCTGAGCGAAGGGCAGTTTCATCAGGTCAACTTCGTTAATAGTGTGGCCATGATCAAGAGTGAGACTCATGTTGATTATGTTACTAACCAGATTGCAAACTTTGTAATGGGTATTGTCAATAAGAAGAACAAGAATGTCAACATCAAAGCTCACATAGTGAAAACTCACTTATGGGTTTTTGTCAATCCTCTTATTGATAGCCCTGCTTTTGATTCTCAAACTAAAGAAACATTGACGATTCACCAAAGTAGTTTCCAGTCTAAATGTGAGCTCTCACAAGAGTTCTTGAAGAAAGTGTTCAAGTCTGGCATGGTGGAAAGTCCACTCATGCACAAATTATAAGCAGAACAAAGATGTCAAGAAAACTGATGGAATAAAAAGATAGAGGCCTACTGGGATTACCAAGCTAGAGGATGCTAATGTTATGGAGGGAAGAACTCGGAGAAATGTACCTTGATTTTGATAGAAGGAGACTCAGCTAAGGCTCTTGCAATGGCTGGAATTTCGGTTATGGGCCGAAACCACTATGGCGTGTTCCCATTGAGAGGTAAATTGGTTAATGTGAGGGATGCTCAAAAGAAGCAGATTTTAGAGAATGTAGAAATTCAGAACATCAAGCAGATCCTTGGACTACAGTAAGGGAAGGAGTATGACAATGTCAAGTCATTAAGATACGGTCATTTGATGATAATGAATGATAAGGACCATGATGGCTTTCACATCAAGGGGCTATTGATAAATTTCATTCATTCAATCTGGTCATCGCTGCTAAAAATACCATCTTTCTCAGTTGAGTCCATAACACCAATTGTGAAGGCAACTCATAGAAATGGAAGGGTATTATCCTTTTATTCAGTGCCTGAGTATGAGTCATGGAAGGAAAGCTGGGGGAAATGCAAGTGGTTGGTCAATCAAGTACTATAAGGGGTTGGGAACAAGCACTTCAAGAAAGGGAAGGAGTACTTCAAGGATCTTGCAAAGCACAAAAATGATTTCATGTGGGTTGATGAGAAGGATGGAGATGCAATTGAGATTGCATTCAGTAAGAAGAAGATATAAGAAAGGAAGAATTGGCTTAGGCAGTTTCAACCTAGAACCTACCTTGATCAGAAGGAGAAACTCATAAAGTAAAGTGACTTTGTCAACAAGGAGCTTATATTGTTTTCGATGGCAGATCTTCAGAGGTCTATTCCTTCAATGGTTGATGGCCTGAAACCAAGTCAAAGGAAGATTCTTTTTTTCTCTTTCAATCGTAACTTTGTCAAAGAAGCAACAATTGCTCAGTTTTCTAGTTATGTGTCTGAGCATTCCGCTTACCATCATGGTGAGCAGTCTATTACCAGCACCATTATTGGCATGGCACAGGAATTTGTGGGCAGTAACAACATATACCTTCTTCTACCAAATGGTCAATTTGGAGCTCATCATTAGGGGGAGGGGGAAGATCATGCAAGTGCAAGGTACATATACACTCGACCTTCTCTAATCACGCGGTTCCTGTTCCCAAAGGATGATGATGTCCTACTAGACTACTTAAATGAAGATGGACAATCTATTGAACGCACTTGGTATGTCCCAATTATTCCAATGGTTCTAGTCAATGGTAATGAAGGCATTGGGATCGAGTTGAGCTCTTCTACCCAAATTATAACCCAAGAGATATTATAGCAAATGTGAGAAGCCTGTTGAATGGTGAGATGATGGAGCCTATGGATCCATGGTACAGAGGATTCAGGGTAACTATTGGGAAAACGGACCTAACAAAGTAAGAAGCAGTTGGCTATACTGTTAAAGTAATAATAGAAGAAGTTAATGAGACAACACTCAGGATTACAGAGTTGTCCATCAAGAAATGGACTCAGAATTACAAGGAATTTCTGGAGTCCATTATGACAGGGATTGATAAAATCAAGGATCCTTTCATCAAGGATTACAAAGAGCACAATGATGGCACAACAGTAACATTATAATGTCTGAAGAGAACTTGCTCATGGCTAAACAGGAGGGTTTGCCGCAAAAATTCAAGCTCACCACTACAATCTCCACAAGTAACATGCACCTTGTAGACCCCCATGTTGGGGTGCATTTTATGCATTTTTGTTTTGCCAGGTGTCACAATCTCAAGGAACCATGTGTCACCTGGTAATTGGCTTTCAGTGAATCAGGTAGTGGAGCTGAAGGAGCCAATGAATGGTTGACACCTGGAAGGGTCTTCAGAGAGGGCAGCATTTTTCTGTCATGAGGAGCGCATGTGAGGAGGAGTGGAGGTGGGCAGCTGGAGAGTAGTGCTTTTTGGGGGGTGGCTGTTGCTGCAGGTGGTTGGAGGGGCAAATCCGGGAAAGGAAAAGGATATGGGCCGGTAGGTTGTTTTAGAAAGGTGGCAGAGGGCTTTTGAGAAGAGGAGCTTTTGTTGGGTTTGTTTAGAGGGAGATTTTTCAGGCAGGCCAGCTGCAGGGGTAGTGGAGGCAGAGGCTGCCGTGGGAAGATATTTTTGAAAAGGGATTGCTTAGCAGAGAGAGCTGGGAGAACCTGGGGAAGGGGATGGTGAGATATTTTTTGGCAGAGAGAGCTTTTTGAGAAAGGGAGGAGAACGGGGAAGAACTTGAGGTGAGCTCAGAGAGGGAGAAAACCAGAGGTTCAGGGGTAGCTAGGGGAGGAGTTTTTTTTTGGCGAAGCTACTAGTTACAGGGGAGGAGAAACTCAGCGGTCTCCTTGCTCATTTCAGCTGGGGGAAAGGATTTTTTTTTCTGAGAAACGAGAGACCTGGAGATGAGGGATTTTCCTGGAGGGTGCAGCTTAAATACACCCAGTTTGAGGGAAGGAGTGAAGGAAGCAGAAGGGAACAAGAAAAAGAGGAGCTCTCAGTGAGAGTGAGCAGGCTGTCAGAGAGCCATTCTTGAAAGAAAAAGAACCAGGAGAGGAAGAGAAAGAGGGGGGCTTGCTGATTTCTTGCCAACCAAGCTAGAGAGGATTATTTTCAGGTATGTTTATTGTGGTTTTCCCATTTGCTTCAACTGGTAAGTTTTTCTTCTCTTGTTTTTGTTGATTCTTGGATGATTTTTGGTTGGTTGGGAGTAAGCATGCTCATATCTCTCTGTTTAATGTTTTTTTTGTTGAGGACCCGTTTAGCTCTGTTTCAGCTTCTCCATGAGATATTTATAACCTTGTTTTGATTTTCATTTAGCACTCATCTGATTTCACCCACCCTCATATGAGCTCATTGATTGATATATGAAATGAGGCTTGTATGAGTTCAATCTGTTCCTATCACTTGCACTCTGTTCTTGCTATCTACCTTGTTTCTGGTACCCGTACCTGGAGTGCATTGTTGTTCTCATTTCTGCCTGTGTAAGCAAGGAGTCACAGAGGATTGTTTTCAGTAGGAGAGTGCTTGGGTGAACACTTAGACACAAAGATGACATGTTCATCAGGGTAAGAAGGTCCTAAGTGTACAGTTGCTGGGTTGATGCGTTGCCTGATACTGTTGCCATGTAACAGAAGAAAAGTTGTCTTATCATTTGAAAAGAATCTTGCTGGGCAGAAGGTTCTTCGACTATGGGACTGCCGAGTCTTTACTGGAGTTATGCTCGTCCATGCTGTTATGAAACACCAGATATGACTATGTAATATTGAGATGACCCACCTATGGTATTGAAGAAGCAGGTCTTTTCAAGGGGAATTTTGGAACTTGAGAAGCAAGTTTGAGGCGACAGAGCAGAGAAAAGAGAGGAGGGTATCCATTGTTGTGAGGAGATGTAGAGAGCTTGGAGGAAAAAGGGCAATGGGTGTGATGGTGCCTTGAGATTTGAGTGTCAAGACAGTATATATAATCTATTATACTCTCAAATAGTTGTCATTTGAAAGGGTTCCATGGCAGGTAATGGCCTGCCATCTCTGGGTCGTGTGAAACTCTACGATCTAATTGCTTATGGAGGCAACATCTTACCATCAGTCATGACTCAGGTTGGGATGAACAAGTCGGGTCATAATAAAATTGTAGGTTTCTCTCAAGTATAGTTGGACCAAAAAAAGTACCCAACTGGAAATGGTTCATGGGTTGTTTGGCTGTATGCGTATTCGGTCAGCTCATTTTATATATCAGTGCGCTGGAGATCAATTCGGTGGAGACATCCAAGATGTTATGAGAGCTTGTGCCGGTCCTGTTAACGACTATGCAGAGGATACCATCTGTTATCTCTCTTTCTTCATAGAAGAATGCCATTGTTTGACATGCAATCTCTTAAGATCTTTTTCCATATTGCTGCATGTGAGGTTTCATTTCCTGAACCAAGGAAGTTGGAAAATATTCATAATATTTCCTTGTCTGCTGCAATTAATCCAGAAGCCAACATTGAGGATCTTAATTTCTCTAAGTTCCATGATGAATTTTCTTCAGTTGGATTTCAAGGGGATATGGATGTTTTGATTATGCACAGTTCCTACTTGATGACCATGCAAACGTGTCAGCCTCGGTTTTTCACTATGGGGTGTCAAAGGGATTTAATAGGAGTAAGAAACACTCCTTTGCAATATGCGATTTGTGGGAGATATTTAAAGTGCTATCAAATCTTCCTTGCAAGAGGTGTCTGTCGGTTGACTTTGAATTGCAATAGATGACTGCCTCTTGATGTTGCCAGAACGTGGATCCATCATTGGCCTGAACCATTGCTAGTATTTATGCTGCCTGCTTTGAGAGAGCATGTACATTGGCTGCTGAAGGTTGTAGTCATGAGCTCCATGTGAGATAGGCACTTTATCTTTGCTCAACAATGACGTCTCATCAAGAATGGTGGACCCACCTGGGTTATTTCATGCCTTTTATTTTTATATAGGATTGTCTCCTCCATCAAGTTGACTGGTTCTTCATCAAAGAAAATCAAGCTATTCCTGCTTCTTGATCTCTGCATCCTATTACCTAAGGGCAAGCCCACCATTTGACCATTCTTGAAGTCCATAAGCCCACCATCTTATCCATCAATGTTTCGAATGATCATGCATGTGTTCTCGATATAAACTTGGGGTGCTCAGTTGATGTTCCGTTTGCATGCATGAACTTGGCAATAACAGATGTCTCGTTTTAAAGCGGATAGCTGCGTTTCATGAATCTCCATATATTTGCTGACTTGCGGCGGGAAAAGCCAAGTGCAGATTCTTAAAATACGTCATGGGTTCACATCGACATAAGCGCTGGTTATAGAGGCCATGGCTTCTCAATTGGGGTGAAGGTTCTCTAAGGCATGCAAAAGCCGGTCTACACTTGACCTGGAGTCCAACCCAGCTAGGACACGTTTATCAGGCAACCCTTCCTGTCATCCTCAAGGCTCTCATTCATTGAAATTCTTGTAAAATCACCTCCCATCAAGCCAACAATTTGGAGGCCCTAGACTTGTGAGGGAATATCGTTTTTCTCAGTTTCCAGTACAAGGTTTAATTCCTTCAAGTTCCCTTGCTCAGGGCAGCATGTATCCTCAACCTGTATTTTATTTGAGGGGATCACCAGCGAATAAAGTGCGACTTTTTCCCTGTTAAGGATGTTCCTCCAGGTGAAATTCTTAAGTCATCTTCAGATCCATACTTTCTCACAGCAGAAGCAGCCACCATATGATCTGTCACACTCTACATCTGATGGTTTTTCTGTACATTTGGGTGTGCCTGGCGAGATCAGTTCTTCTATGTCAAGATACCCATCAGATCTCCTGGACAGGGATCAGTCATCTCGTTTGTCAAACTTTGGCGGATCACAAATTTCAGCACACTATAATCCTTATGCATCTACTTTTGAACAGCCACTTAGCTCCAAATTCAGTTCTAATGTTTTTAGACAAGAGAAGGGCACATCTTATAGCAATAAATATGATATGCCATTCAGCTTGAGCTATGTTCCAGCTGATGAGCGTGGTGTTGGTAGTCTTGCATCAAGACAGAATCTCCTCGCCCAATTTTGCTAGTGTTAGTTCTCAAGGATTCTTTGACTCGCGAACCAGGAATTAAGGTCCATCATGCCAATATCCAAGCGTCCAAAGCTGTGGCCTATGGTGCTGCTGTGCATGCTGCAATCTTGAGCGGTGAGGGCAATGAAAAGGTCCAAGACCTACTGTTGTTGGATGTCACCCCTCTCTCCCTTGGTTCGGAGACTGCTGGTGGTGTCATGACTGTCTTGATTCCAAGGAATACAATATGTGCAGCTTGCTATGAGAGTGCCAGAAGCATAGTGCGTTCATCAACAAGTTTGAAAATGATAAGGGATTCGATAAATCCAATAACTCCACTGTCTTTCCTGCAAATTCCTCCAAGGGATTTTCAAATGCTTTAAAATGGGTGCAGGAAATGAAAGAGATAGAAGAGGAACTTAATGAGAAATTGAGCTTTCTTGGAGGATTTGCTGCTGCTTTAAAATGGACCTTCTCTATTTGCACATAGAACATTATTGGCAACAAGGTCAGAGATCTTCAAGAACATGCTGGACTCAGATGGATGCAAAGCTGCACCAAGTGACACCATAACGCTCCCGGAATTGAACCATGAAGAGCTTGATTCTCTCCTCGAGTTTCTCTACAGTGGAGCCGTCACTGCAGGGCAAGCTTATGAAGCAATGAACAATGCTGGGCACCTGGATTCTGACATGACTGTTATCCTTAACGACCACAGGCGGGTTTCATTACTCACTGCTACTCTAGATGGGCCCATACCACCTGTAGGAGCTTTGAGCAGTGCTCTTAATAGGTTACAATCAAACAAGACCTCTTAGAGAATTATGAGAGGTTACCAAGGGCGTTACCAAACAGATTGGCGGACCAATGCATGAATTGGCTGCAAAAGTTGATGAATATGCTCGTGGGATGGTCAGTGGTTCTGGATCAACACTTCTTGAAGAGCTTGGACTCTACTATATAGGTCCTGTTGATGGCCATAACATAGATGACCTTACTGCCATTCTCAAGGAGGTTAAGAGTACCAAGACAACAGGTCCAGTTTTGATCCATGTTGTCATAGAGAAAGGCCATGGATATCCATATGCTGAGGAAGCTGCAGATCACCAACTTCAAAGTAGGGTACCATTCGCACCTCAGGTCCACGTGCATGGCCATCTTTGGGCCATAGTGCCATTTCCCATTTCACCATCTCTAATTTTGAAAAATATTCTTTTAAATCCCTTTCTTCAAATAATTTTCTAGATCTTAGTTTGTTTTAAAATAATTTCAAACTCATCCATTTTTCATCCTTAGTTTTTTTTTTCTTAAAGTCCAAAAATCCATTTTTCCAATAAAATTTTGCTGCCACTCTTCTTCTTGGCAAGCCATTTTCACATCTCTTTTGATTTTTTTTTTTAAATGTTTTAAAATAAGCAAGAATCAGATTTTGTAATTCCTAATGATGGAATTTACGGATTTGGTTCATGCAAAATAAACGGGCTTTGGTGGGGGCCCAACATCTGAGATTTAAGAATAAATTCGATTTGGATTGTGATATTTGGTGATTCCATGCTATGATTTAGTAACATTTGTGCTACATTTTGTATTCATTATTGTACACTAACCCCCTCTCTTGATAGCACATATCGGTTCGCCACCCAGGTACGTATTTACTCGCCTCATGGTCACTCCTTATGCTTGTTCGGATTCTCATATGTGCATGATCATTTAGAGTATTCGTTAGTTCATTCATCAATTACCGCGTCAGCTTCATTTTATTAGTAGAGACCCGATTTTAGGGACTTAGAGGGGTGCTACGGTCTTTACCGTACCTTCCCGATAAGTAACCTGACCCCCGAACCCGATCCGGTTTTTCACAGACCACCTTTTCCAAAATAAGGAGTCACACTTAGGGTTTTTCTTTCTTACTTTGTTTACCCTTTAAAAATAAAACAAAAATAAGTGGCGACTCCAAGTCATTTTCAAATAATCAATAAAAATCAATTTCAAAATAAAAATCAAGCTCGCCATCGAGTGGGAAACGCATTGAGCCGAAATGCGGGGTCCACACACCTATTTGACTCAAACCAAATGGCACAATGTTGAAATCCAAGTCTTTGAAAATTGTTGTTGTTGGGGCAACTGATGATATAGAAGAAGCTGACGAAAACACAAATGTGGTCAGCAAAGGAGTAAGGGCTACTGATTATGAATACCTACTGTCCATGTGTGGACTCGCATTTTTCACGTGCATCCCCACTCAATTGGCGAGACTCGCTTTTATATGGTGAAAAATTAGTTTTGGAAAAGTTGGAGTCGCCACTTATTTTACTTTATTTTATTTTAAAAGGGGAAATAAAACAAGAAAGAACACCCTAAAGAAGTGACTCTACAGTTTTTGGAAAAACGTGTTGATTCATCCCCAATTGGTGTAACACTTGATTCAGTTCTTAGATGGGAGTTATCAACAAAATTTATAAACCTAATTCACCATACACTAGGGTAGCATAGCTAGCATAGTATAATGGTTCTAGGATCGTCCACAGGGATGAGTTTTCATATCACACATGATATTAGTTAAAGTACTAGATTGGTGCTTTTTCTTTTATGAGTTCGCTTTAAAAGAAAACATAATGTTTGTTGAAAAGGGTTGGTTTTAAGTTAACCAAAAATAGTAACATAGATTAATTACAAAGAAAAGGTTTCTTGGAGTTTTAGGTCACTAGGTTTAGGTTCCTTAGACAAAAGGGGGAGATTCCGAATTTTTTCCTCGTGTTGGGGATAATAACATAAAGAATGGTTATCTCCCGAACTGGTGTGTATTTAGCAATCAAGATTTGATCCCACTAGTCCATGAAAAACTGCAGTTGCTTCCCATTAATGGTTTCAAACACTAAAGACCTCTCACTGTGAATCATCTTTCAATGGCTCATATCTCTCACCTAGTATTGGCCATTCAAGATGATCTTAACCTTGGATTACCCTTCAAAGGCTCGCAAGAGATAACTAATGAATCTCCAGGGAGTCCGAAAAGCTTACCAAGTGTTAGCCATTCTAGGTAATCCTACCTTTAAACCACCTCCCAGAGGCTCGCAAGAGATAACTAATGGATCTCCAGGGAGTCCGAAAAGCTTACCAACTGTTGGCCCAGGTGATTTTAAGGGATTTTAAGTTAAACTTTAAAAATAAAAACCATTAACGGGTAACAACTTTCCTTATTTAAATCAAGGAAAACTCCCACTTTTGTATCCGGATTCTTTACCTAGCTTCCTTCAGTCCAAGAAACGAAAAACCTAGCCACTCATCCTCTGAGAAAACATCCTCAAAGGTTGTTTGGCTAGAAAGAAAATAAAAACACAATGAGTAGGTAAGGTAGAGCAAAGCTCTGTGTATTTCTTACTAAAAGAATTTACAAGTCTTCTTCGGAATTTCTTCCGAGAGATTACAAGTGATCCCAGGAATTTCTTCTAAGATATTACAAAAAGAGATATTTTAAGATATATAGAGAGAGATATTTTTAACCCCTCATTTAGATATCCTAAATATCTAAAAATATTTTTAGCTAATTACAAGGAGAAAATAGGTAATTACACAAAATATCTTGAGATAAAAATCTAACGGAGTCGGTGCAAAAATATCTGAAAATTACATAGGAGGATTTTCACAATGCTTGCGAAATTTCGCATAGGGTGCAAAATAGATTTTCTTTAGCTTTGGTTTCACAAGGCTTGCGAAATTTCACACAAATTACAAAATTCATTCAGTCTTGGTTTCACAAGGCTTGCGAAATATCACATAGGGTGCAAAATTCATTTTCCAAAGTCTTGCTCTTTGTCCTGCAGCTTGTACTCCTTTTGACATTTCGCAAGGCTTGCAAAAATTTCGCGTAGCCATGCAAAATTGTTGGATGTTAGATTTCTTCTCTGATTCTCTTCCTTGCATACTTGATTGATTTGGCAAAGGCTACGAAGCTCTCCAAAACTTGGATTCTTCATGTGTTTGAGCTTCAACTTACTTTGCCATGGATTATACAAAGTTCTCTTTCATTCTTGGCTCGTTTTAATGATCAAAAAGCTATCAAAAACACCAAAACTTGCCAAAAACTGATTAGAAACATTTGCAAAGGTCTTTAATGTGCCAATTGAGTTAAAAAGTAATAAATACTACTCAAAAGTGTTTAAAAGAGTTTATAACAAGCTATAAAAGAGCACTTTTTGAGTAGTAATCACTCACCCCAACCGACATATTGCTAGTCCCATAGCAATGAAGGAGAGAAAAAAAGAAAAATATACAGTAAAATAATTTACAAAATCATGCTAATCACACCAAAAAATTTTAAGTGGCATGATGTAGAGTATACTCTCTCATGGGACATTAAAGAAGCAAAACTCAACCTTCAACAAGAGTCATCAAATATCTTGCCTAATCACAATTCATAAAAAGTAGGCATTATGCATATTTAAGTATTAAAAGGATTTCCACTCTCATAGGCTCAATCATTACTCTTCCATAAAAATCTATGTGTTAAGCTTATTAGTTTCTGAATATAATATGCTGAACTAATCTCTCCCCTCAACCTAGTTCTTACTCAAACTTAAGCAAATTGACCAACCTCCAATAGGCTAAGAACGCACCTCTTTTATTTCACAATTTTTTTCATTGTAGGTGTGCAATGCTAAAGGTATTATTTTCTAAAGTGTCCATGTAACAGGGATCCATCGATGACTCCCAACCAATCAAGGTTTAGGGCATCAAGCTTTAAGGATCTTTCGACCACTAACTTCTTGGATTTTACCCCAGACTTTTGAGAATGAAATTTAATACCCAAGCACCTACAATATGTTAAACTCCACCTATTCACCCTTGTAACGAGCATTGAGGTCGGTGACTCCCAACCAATAAAGGCTTAGGGCACCCGATTTTAAAGACTTTCGCCATATACCCTTCGGACCTTGCTTGGGTTTCAAGGCAAGCGTAACACTTTGTTCTTTCTTATATATTTTTTTTCAAAGGCTCATTGGCCTTTTATAAGGTGTCCCAACACTATCAAAACAAGGTCAAAAGTACCAAGTCTAAATTTTCCTAAGTTCAGGGGGTGAGATAGTTTTTCATCTTATAAACGGAACCTAATGTGCACAGTGTGTGGTAAGATTAAAGTGAAAGAAATAAGGTTGAATTCAATAGGAGTTTCAATAATTCATCAACCTCAATACGCATAATACAAACTCTTAGATTCAAGTAAAAATGTAAGAATTCAATTTCTCCCATTTTATTTTGAGAATTTTTCCTTAATAATCATGGAGAGTAGAGTAAAAACTTTTAAAATTAAGCAAAAAGTACTAAATTAACTAAATAACCTAGCATTATTAACAAAACTTCCTTCCTTTACTCTCCTTCCAACCAAGATCAACATTGCCCTCTATGTGGCAAGAGCGATTGCAAATAAAGGGAGGAAGTGATACCTCCTGAGTGACATGGAGTCTGAGTCGTATAGGAGAAACCACATGATTAAAAAAAACAAAAGATTAAAGAGTAAAGGAAATAGAAAAAAATGCCAAGTACAAACAAAAATGATGTCTATATATTACTCTGAGAAAGTACAATGTGAAATATGATCATGTAATACATCCAATCCCAGAATATAAAACATCAAAACAAGTAATTATATCTACTAATATAATAAGTAAATACAAGATAAAGAGATGATCAAGTAGCGGGGGTCTCTGGTGGAGATGATGGATCTGTAGTGGCCTCGTGAGGGGGTTGAATCGGGACATTAGCTCTGGTGGTCTCCTCAGCTGGAGCTATGGGCTCTGATGGTACAAGAATGTCGGGCTGAGGTGGTGGTAAAAGTCCCAGATGCTGCTGAATCTGATGAAGGATAGCAGTATGCTAGTCAAGGATAGTTGTATGTTGGTCCTGTTGAGCACGTATGTCGGCCATCTGCCGGAATAAAGCATTATGTGTAGTGGTCAGTGTCTGGAATAAATGTACCATGGCACGAAACTCTGTGGAAAAAATGGTGATGGAGACCTTAGATATAGAAGGTGCAACTAGTGGATCAGTTGGAGTGGCAGGAGGAGCAGTAGAAGTGGCCTCAGGCATAGGTGGTACAGACTCCATGGGAAGCTCATCCTGATATGCCTGCTCAGCCTGTGGTGGCACTGGGGTGCTAGCCTGGGTGGGGCTCCTAGAGGTGCCGAATAACCTGCCAACTGTGTCCATTTATCGAGAGTGAAATGCTCTTAACAATGGTGGCGACGCTCAAGGTGGGGCTCAGTAGGATAGCCCATATGCTCCAATATGTGACAAAGTAACCTCGGAAACAGTAGTGGAATAGTGTCGACTCTCTGAAGCTTCTTCCTGTGAACCTTCTCCTCAAAGTGGATGAGAGAGGCCATAATAAAGTGATGTGGCCCGAAATAGAAACCCTCTGATATCATGAATAAAGCGTCCAAGATAGCTCCTTGCCTCTAAATTAGATGTTGAAAAGGAAAAAGGTTGGACCGCAATAACACATCTACTAGAAGCATCCCAGGTGGAAGCTCCTTACGTAGAAGGACTGACTCTCCAGAGGTCCCCCTGGATAATATGCGGACCATGTCCTACTGAGATACATGGGACCACTCCTGGAAATGTGCTGGATCCACTGGCTCGTATAGAATATGTAAAGACTTTGCAATGTGTCTAACCTCAAGGATACTCTGGCGCCCATCAATGCTAAAATGAATGGCGGTAGGACTCCGGGCACCATGGGTAGTCATGGATTGATAGAAGTCCATTGCCACTCTGGGGTAAAAGAACTCTTTAGGATCATAAGGTGCTCTAGATGGTACCTTTGGAGCAGTCTAAATGAATCCCGAAGCTCCGACTGCTGTCGCATGACCTCGATGTCAAAATATAGCTCGGAATGAAATGGTCTAGCTCTACAATCTGAATTGCCCTCAATAGGCAGCGCGATGACCATAGGCCCTTTGATGATGGCTTCCGATGAGATGCCGGAAGAACGCTGAGAATCGGCAGGGACTCGAGGATCAAGTTGTGCATGTCTAGACGACTCTCCAAGGTTTGAAATCCTGACCCTCTTAGTTGGAGTGCGACGTACTAATGGTTCAGGGGATGGAGAAGTCGGTGGTCTCCACGTCTTGTATCGGCACTGAGGAGGATTAGAGGGCACTCCACCCTCAGAAGATGGAATGGTCTGGGCCTCAGGGGCCTGAGATGTCGAATCCTGTGGAGATGAGGCTCTTGGCCTTGGCTCGCGAGACAATGAAGGGTTGGTATGGCCTCCTCTTATTCGCGCCATGTGAGAAATGGAGTGAGAGGCTCGGGTTTGTGCTCCATAGGTTTGGGTGTGCGTCGCCTCTTCAAATGGTTGGGCGTGGGGTGTCCAATGGAGAGAAAACCGATGGAAGGTTAGGCGTCGCAAGGTGATGGAGGCTTTTGCAAGGATTAGATGGGGCGTGCGAAATGAAAACAGGACTTGGAAGGCTTTAAATAGGCTTTTAGGTGACTGTTGGTTTTTGCAGAGGCTTTTGGAATTCGCAAGGTTGTGAAATGGGTTCTAGGGTTGCGAAATGGGTTCGCACACCCTTTTTAATTTCACAAAGCTTTCTCTAGGGTTGCGAAATTTTTCGTATAGGCTGTCTAATTTCGCAAGGTTTTCGCAAAGCAAAGTTGGGTGTGCGAAATGGGTTCGCACACCCTTTCTAATCTTGCAAGGCATTTCTAATCTTGTCACAAAAATTTTGAAGGTTTTTCCCATTTATTTTGAAATCCACCTGCAATTGATCATCAAAAATTAAATTAAATCACAACAAAATAAAATTAAAGCAAGAAATCACAATTAAAATAAGTACCAAATCAATAAAACTTTAAATCAACATTAAAACAAAAAATTATGGACTTAATGTCTTCCGACAGACTAAGTCCATCTAACCACTTGTCTTGTTAAGCTTGATGTGGCTCAAGAATGTTGATTTCCTTCTTGTCTCGAGAAAAAGGCTCCACGAATGGCTTGAGACGATGGCCATTGACTTTGAAACTCTCAGTGCTGTTGGAATTGAGTAGTTCCACTACTCCATTGGAATGCACTTGTTGAATAGTAAAAGGACCTATCCATCTTGACTTCAGCTTTCCCGGGAAGATGTGGAGCTTAAAGTCATACAACAAGATTCTTTGTCCCTTCTGGAATTCTTTGCGGGAGACTAACTGATCATGCCACATTTTTAATCTTTGTTTTGCAATATTTGAATTATTGTAGGTGCCATTTCTCAGTTCCTCCATCTCATTAAGGTCTAAGAACCTCTTCATGTCGGCTCTGCTCAAATCCATGTTGAATTTCTTGATTACCCACCAAGCTTTGTATTCCACTTCTACTGGGAGATAGCACGCTTTGCCGTAGACTAGGAGATAAGGAGACATTCCAAGAATGGTCTTGTAAGCTGTTCTGTATGCCCATAGTGAATCATGAAGCTTAACAGACCAATCTCTTCTGCTCGTATTCACCACCTTCATCAGTATGTTCTTGATCTCCCTATTTGCTAACTCAACTTGCCCAGAAGTCTGTGGGTGGTAAGGTGTAGCTACCTTATGCTTCACCCCATACTTGGCTAAGAGAGTTTCGAATGGCTTGTTACAAAAATGAGTACCCCCATCACTGATTATGGCCTTGGGTACTCCAAATCTGTAAAAGATGTTCTCTTTGAGAAATTTGAGAACAACTCTATGATCATTGTGTTTGCACGGGATCGCTTCAACCCATTTAGAAACATAATCCACTCCCACCAAAATGTAGAAGTATCCAAAGGACATAGGAAAAGGTCCCATGAAGTCAATGCCCCAGACATAAAAAAGATAAACTATTAAAATGGGGTTCAAAGGCATCACGTTCCTGCGTTTTACTTTCCCAAGCCTTTGGCATCTATCACAGCTCCTGCACATGGTGTGGGCATCTTTGAAAAGGGAGGCCGGTAGAAACCCGATTGCAATACCTTCATAGTTGTCTTCTGAGAAGCAAAGTGGCCTCCACATGCGCTTTCGTGGCAATGACTAAGGATCCCTTATTGCTCTTGCTCAGGGACGCACTTTCGTATTATTTGATCCGCACAATATTTGAATAGAAATGGCTCTTCCCAATAATAGGCATGAATTTTTGCAAAGAAATGCTTCTTATCTTGTGCTTTCCACTCACTTGGAACTTCTCCGGTAACTAGATAGTTAGCAATATGAGCATACCAAGGAGCGACTTCCGTCAGCATGAGTGACTCCTTTGGAAAAGCATCATTAATGGGCAAACTATGGGAATTATGTGCGATGGTTAGCCTTGATAGATGGTCGGCTATCACATCCTCCACTCATTTCTTGTCTTTGATTTGAAGATTGAACTCTTGAAGCAAGAGAATCCATCTAACCAACCTCGCTTTTGCATCCTGCTTAGTCAGCAAATATTTCAAGGTCGAGTGATCAGTGAAAATTACAATGAAAGACCCCACCAAGTAAGCGCGAAATTTGTCTAAGGCAAAAACTACAACCAACAATTCTTTCTCTGTGGTTGTGTAGTTTCTTTGCGCTTCATTCAACGTTTTACTCGCATAGTAGACCACATAGGGCTTTCCATCTTCTCTTTGCCCAAGTACAACCCCTATAGCAAAGTCATTGGCATCACACATCACTTCAAAGGGCAATTGCCAGTTGGGAGCTCTCACTATTGGAGCAATGGTCAGCAATAGCTTCAGTTCTTCAAAACTCCGTTGACATCGATCATCCCATACGAATTTAGCATCCTTTACCAATAGTTCACAAAGAGGTCTTGCAAGTTTGGAGAAATCTTTAATAAACCTCTTATAGAACCCAACATGGCCAAAGAATTGCCTTACTCCTTTAACAGTTGTTGGCGATGGCAACTTGACAATAAGTTCAACCTTTGCTTTATCCACTTCAATGCCTTGCTTTGAGATAATATGCCCAAGGACAATCCCTTGGTGTACCATGAAGGCATTTCTCCCAGTTAAGTACCAAGTCTTTCTCAATGCATCGGTTCAGAACAGCTTCTAAATTGACTAAGCATTCGTCAAATGTACTTCCATATATGGTGATATCGTCCATAAAGACTTCCATAATATGCTCCAACATATCACTGAAAATGATTAACATGCATCTTTGGAATGTTGCGGGTGCATTGCATAAGTCGATCTTCTATATGCGTAGGTTCCGACTGGACATGTGAAAGTGGTCTTCTTCTGGTCTTCAACATCAATTTCTATTTGAAAATACCTGGAGTAGCCATCCAAGAAACAGTAGAATGGATGGCCAGAGACCCTCTCAAGCACTTGATCAATAAACAACAACGGGAAGTGGTTCTTCCTTGTTACAACCTTCAACTTTTTATAATCAATACACACCCTCCAACCTGAAGTGAGGCATGTAGAAACTTCTTCTCCCTTATTATTTTGCACCACCGTGATCTCTGATTTCTTTGGCACGACTTGCGTAGGACTCACCCATGAGCTATCTGATATGGGGTAGATAATACCAACTTGAAGTAGCTTAAGCACTTCAGCTCGCACCACCTCTTGTATGTGAGGGTTCAACTTTCTCTGGGGTTGATGAACTGGCTTAGCTTCTTCTTCCATGTATATATGATGGGTTCGAATTAAAGGGCTGATCCCTTTCAGATCATAAATTTTCCACCATATCGCCTTCTTACATCTTCTGAGGACTTCAAGTAGACAATCCTCCTTAGTAGTGGTAAGAGATGAAGAAATAACAACAGGGCTCTGCTTGTTTTCTTCCAGGTATGCATACTTCAACTCCGTGGGTAATGGCTTCAGAATAAGCTTTGGGGGCTCCTCCTTAACAACTTCTTGTGTCTCCTCCCCATTGAATAAAGGTAGAATTTCTTCCCTTCTCTTCCAAGTGGGCAGAGTAGCAAACAAATCTGAGGGTTCAGGTAACCTTTCATCAAAATCCCCAAGACTCTCGTTCAAATCTTCAAGCATTTTCTAATCACAATGCTCCTCCACTAAGTTGTCAATCATGCATGCCTCTTCTGGTCCTTCTTCTTCTTCCGGATGGAATTGTTTCTGGCACATATAGAAGATGTTGAGCTCCAACGTCATGTTGCCAAACGTAAGTTGCATGACCCCATTCCTACAATTGATGATAGCATTTGATGTAGCTAGGAATGGTCTTCCAAGTATGATAGGAACACAGTTAGTTCCTTTGGCAAATGGGTCTGTATCAAGAATAACAAAATCCATTGGGTAGTAGAATTTGTCAACTTGAACTAAGACATCTTCAATCATGCCTCTTGGAATCTTCACATATCTATCTGCTAGTGATAAAGTGATTGATGTTGGTTTCAACTCTCCTAGTCTCAATTGCTTGTAGATAGAGTAGGGTAGCAAATTCACACTTGCCCCCAAGTCCAACAAAGCTTTCTCCACACATGTCCCTCCAAATCCTTGAGATGGTAGGACAACCCGGATCTTTATATTTCACTGGAGACTTGCACTGTATAATGGAACTTACTTGCTCAATTAAGAAGGCTTTCTTACTCACATTCAACCCTCTTTTTATAGTGCATAAGTCCTTCAGGAATTTTGCATAAGTCGGAACTTGTTTGATCATGTCTAGCAAAGGGATGTTAACTTTCACTTGCCTCAACACTTCAAGAATTTCTTATGCATTATTGATTCCCTTTTTTCCATGCAAAGCTTGGGGGAAAGGTGGAGGTATGTGTTTCTTCATAATTTCTTCCTGGTTGATGGTCCTCTCCGGTTCTTCATTCACAGTAGATTCAAGGTCCTACTTCTTTGTACTATTCTCTTTTTTCTTTCCTTTGATTTCCTCCCTCTTCTCTTTCTCTGCTTCACTCTCTGGTTCATGCTCTGGCTTGGATGTAGGTAGATCAACCTCTTTACCACTCCTTAGAGTAATCACTGCTTTGACTTCCCTCACTTGTGAAGATTCTCCCTCCTGAGCCTCCACTTCATGGATACCCTTGGGATTCTGATGAGGTTGAGAAGGAAACTTTCCTTTCACTGTGTTGAGGTTGGTGAGCCTTGAGATTGAGTATTGGAGATTATTTATCTTCTGAGATAGATCATTTTGCATTCCATCCATCCTTTTGTTCAATATACTCTCTACACTGTTAATTCTTTGATTGAGTTGAGCATTGATGGATTTATGGTCTCCAACAAAGTCTCCCACGACCTTGCTAAGATTCACAATGGCTTGTTCAAGATTCGAGGCTTGTGGAGGTGCTTGGCCAGGTTGCGTGTACTGAGGTGTCCTTGGCTTCCAAGAAAAATTCAGATGGTTTCTCAAATTTGAATTGTAGGTGTTACCATATGAAACATCATTATTGGGCTTAAATTTTCCAATAACATTTTCTTGATCCCCAAACATTTCTCTCACAGCTAGCATTGTTGGACACTCCTCCACCAAGTGCTCAAAAGATTGACAAATGGAACACGACATAGCTTGGACTGGTGTTTCAGAAATGGCCTGCACTTCTCGTATCTTCTTCATTTCTAGCTCCTCCAATCTTCTTGTCATAGCTGCAACTTTTGCTCTCATATCGATGTCTTCATTCACAGTATACATCCCAGCCTTAGCATTAGAAGCATTAGGTTGAGACTTCATTCTTTCCACTTCTCTGACATTCGGCTCATCCCATCCTCTTGAAACTTCAGCTACATAATTCAAGAAATCCATGGCTTCCTTCGGATTCTTACTCATGAAGTCTCCTCTGCACATCGTTTCTAAGAGTTGCTTCATTGAGGAAGACATACCGTCGTAAAAATAGCTCACCAATAGCCATGTATCAAAGCCATGGTGAGGACAAACATTGATAGCTTCCATGTATCTCTCCCAACACTCATAAAATTTCTCATTCTCTCTAGCTGAGAAGTTTGAAATTTGCCTTTTCAAGCCATTGGTCCATGAGTCGGGAAAAATTTCTTGAGAAATTCAACTTGCAAATCAGTCCAAGTTCGGATACCCCTTAGCCTTAAAGAATTTAGCCAGATGTTGGCCTTATCCTTTAAGGTGAAAGGAAATAACTTAAGCCTCATCAAGTCGATTGAAGCTCCTCCTTCTCGAAAAGTATTACAAACCTCCTCAAATTCCTTGATATGCGTGTAAGGATTCTCACTTTCCATCCTATGGACAGTAGGTAGAAATGGCACAATATGTGGTCGGATCACTAGTTGCTCTGTAGGTGGCACTATGCATGATGGTGCACTCATACCAGGTGGATGCATGGTCCCTCATGGATCGGTATGCGTTGAAGTTCTCCTCTAGAGCATGTTGACTATGTTGGTCTTCAGGTGTAGCTTCCATGACATTCACGCACAATTCCAACTTTGTTTCATGAGGAGTTTCGATTTTCACAAGTCTTCCCTCACTATCTCTATCCAATATGGCATGCACAACTATCAATAATTTAAAACAAAAACAAAGAAAACAAAAACAAAAGAAAAACAATTCTAGAAAAAAAAATTAAGGTTAACTAAAAGCTGAATAAAAGATAAACTAAAATAAAAACAAATAAAAAGAGTTAGTAAAAGAAAAGAAAAATCACCAAACTTGTGATGAAGATCACAAGTGTTCTGTAAAGGTTATATCACTATGAAGTGGCACCCTCCCCGGCAACGGCGCCATTTGATTTGTCCCCAATTGGTGTAACACTTGATTCAGTCCTCGAACGGAAGTTATCAACAAAATTTATAAACCTAATTCACCATACACTAGGGTAGCATAGTTAGCATAGTATAGTGGTTCTAGGATCGTCCACAGGGATGGGTTTTCATATCACACATGATATTAGTTAAAGTAATGGATTGATGTTTTTTCTTTTATGAGTTAGCTTTAAAAGAAAACATAATGTTGGTTGAAAAGGGTTGGTTTTAAGTTAACCAAAAATAGTAACTGAGATTAATTACAAAGAAAAGGTTTCTTGGAGTTTTAGGTCACTAGGTTCAGGTTCCTTAGACAAAAGGGGGAAATTCCGGATCTTTTCCTCGCGCTGCGGATAATGACATAAAGAATGGTTATCTCCCGAACCGGTGTGTATTTAGCAATCAAGATTTGATCCCACTGGTCTATGAAAAACTACAGTTGCTTCCCATTAATGGTTTTAAACACTAAAGACCTCTTACTGTGAATCATCTTTCAATGGCTCGTACCTCTCACCTAGTATTGGCCATTCAAGGTGATCTTAACCTTGGATTACCCATCAAAGGCTCGCAAGAGATAACTAATGAATCTCCAGGGAGTCCGAAAAGCTTACCAAGTGTTGGCCATTCTAGGTAATCCTACCTTTAAACCACCTCCCAGAGGCTCGCAAGAGATAACTAATGGATCTCCAGGGAGTCCGAAAAGCTTACCAACTGTTTGCCCAAGTGATTTTAAGGGATTTTAAGTTAAACTTTAAAAATAAAAACCTTTAATGGGTAACAACTTTCCTCATTTAAATCAAGGAAAACTCCCACTTTTGTATCCGGATCCTTTATCTAGCTTCCTTCAGTCCAAGAAATGAAAAACCTAGCCACTCATCCTCTGAGAAAACATCCTCAAAGGTTGTTTGGCTAGAAAGAAAATAAAAACAAAATGAGTGGGTAAGGCAGAGCAAAGCTCTGTGTATTTCTTACTAAAAGAATTTACAAGTCTTCTCCATAATTTCTTCCGAGAGATTACAAGTGATCCCAGGAATTTCTTCTAAGATATTACAAAAAGAGATATTTTAAGATATATAGAGAGAGAGATTTTTAACCCCTCATTTAGATATCCTAAATATCTAAAAATATCTTTAGTTGATTACAAGGAGAAAATAGGTAATTACACAAAATATCTTGAGATAAAAATCTAACGGAGTCGGTACAAAAATATCTGAAAATTACATAAGAGGATTTTCGCAATGCTTGCGAAATTGATTTTCTTTAGCTTTGGTTTTGCAAAGGGTGCGAAATTCATTCAGTCTTGGTTTCGCAAGGCTTGCGAAATTTCGCATAGAGTGCAAAATTCATTTTCCAAAGTCTTGCTCTCTGTCCTACGGCTTGTACTCCTTTTGGCATTTCGCAAGGCTTGCGAAAATTTTGCATAGCCATGCAAAATTGTTGGATGTTAGATTTCTTATCTGATTCTCTTCCTTGCATACTTGATTGATTTGGCAAAGGCTACGAAGCTCTCCAAAACTTGGATTCTTCATGTGTTTGAGCTTCAACTTGCTTTGCCATGGATTACACAAAGTTCTCCCTCATTCTTGGCTCGTTTTAATGATAAAAAAGCTATCAAAAACACCAAAACTTGGCAAAAACTGATTAGAAACATTTGCAAAGGTCTTTAATGTGCCAATTGAGTTAAAAGGTAATAAATACTACTCAAAAGTGTTTAAAAGAGTTTATAACAAGCTATAAAAGAGCACTTTTTGAGTAGTAATCACGTGTCTTTGAAAAACCCGAGTCTAGGTTCAGGGATCAGGTTACCTATCGGGAAGGTACCTTTAAAAGGTAGCACCCCTTTAAGCCCTACAAAGGTCTCTACTAAGTTGAGGGAAATGGGGCAATTAATTGATTGATTGAGGATACCTAGGTAGACTAAGGTGATTTCAAAATTAACATGCCAAGCAAGAAAGTTGAATCATGATTATAAAAAAAAGTCAAAGTGTGTACCTGAATTGCTTCTCAAGCGCTATCATAAAACATTAAAATTAGTATAAAAATATAGCACACAACATTTGTTTTATCCAAGCAAATCAAGCATACATCTAAGCACCCAAGAACCACATCAAGTATGGATATAATCATCAATAGCATGCGTGTCTATAGAACTCTCGAAAGTAAGTGTGGAGGAGCGTACCTAGATAGCAAGCTAATACGCCTCTATGGGAAACAAGGTTAACCCAATATCAAATTCAAAATAATCTCATGTACCACAAAGGGGAAGCACAATCAATCAGATATCAAACAAGTAGTATCAAAGAGAATATCATGGATGTTGGGCCCCCACCAAAGCCCTAATTGCTTTTGCATGAATTTGTTCATGCTTGTTAAAAAAAAAATCATGAAAATTAGTTGAAAATCAAAGAAAATAGTGAAAACGCATGCCAGAAGGAAAATGGCAGCAAATAGTATGTTAGAATCTGGATTTTATGCCTAGAAACTCCTAAGGAAATTTAAAGAAAACTAGAGTTATTTTTAACAGAAAAAAAGTTTTGAAATCCAGATTTAAGATGTATAAGATCACAAAAAGAAGAAGAAGAAACATTAGGAGGAATATGATGTGTGGCAAGGTCTTAATTCCAGATTTGGATTTCTTATGCCGTTACTCATTCTCCAGCTTCTGACCCTCAACATTGTAACTGAAGAAGTATCAATTCCTTTTTCCAATTTCTTTAGGTATCGGCTGAAGTATTTTCTTCAATCTTCTCTTGCTTTCTTAGGCTTCACCAAAGCAATCCGAGCAAGCCTTTCCCTTGCTTCAGAAGATAAAATCTGGCTAAGAGTCATTTTCCTTCGTTCGTCTGCCTCTCTTTTGGCACCCTCCGTGGCTTTCTGCTATTCAGAATTTTGATGATTTCCAATGCCATGTTGAGCCATTAACTCCTCCATCTGTCATTGCTCTACTATATCTCTTCGGAAAGTAATCAACTTCGAGAAGCTTTTCAAAAATTTATAGCCTGCCGTGGCGTTGGAGAGGACGCTAATGCTTTCCAGAATTGGCTTGGTTATTGATATTCCGGTTTGACAATTCTGCATCTATTGGTTTAGAGCTGCAGGGGGATTTGGGATATCTGGATTTGTGCTTCGGATTATCAACTGTACCCATTTCTTCCCGTTGCAAGAGCATAGCAGGAATACTTGTCGTCTGTAAGGGATTGTATGGCTAATGCATTTCCTTGTTCAAGTAATCAAGCAAATTGCCCCACATTAATAGAAGATGCCACAAGTTCAGCAGTGTCATTCTTGTTAACACAGATTTCTTCAGCAGCTGGCAGCTGGTGGAGTTTGAGGATGTCCTAAATCCACATCGTATGAAATTGGTGCAGGGGGTGGTCTATAAGTGTCAGAAGGTGATGTTCCCAAATTTGTATCAACTAAGAGTCCTGTAGAGAGCGTGGAGGCTGCTCCATGATGAGATGATAAGAGTTCATGTTCTTCTGATGCTCTTGGGCAATAATAGTATGCTGGTGTGCCATTCAGTTCAGTTCCCTTAGAAGAACAGCAGCAGCACCCTCCCATTTCCTTGCAATGATCTCTGTTATCCACCAGAAACTATCAGCACTGGGTGTATTGTTGGAGACGGTCTGAATAGCTACTCCTTGTCAGAGTTTCAAAGACAGCTTGAGCATCCGTAGGACTCGAAACTGATTGCGAACTTGTTGCTATTGACAAAGCATTATTCCATTTGCTTAGATCCCACTTGAATGTGGGATAGATTCAGCAACTTATGCTATCTATGGATATAGGGGAACAAGTAATCTCCCACTAGCTAAAGACTGCCCCACATCAAAAGATTCGATGCTGCGACATGCCATGGAGTTTTGCAGGAGCATTGGCGAGATTTGGAGAATAGAGAAAATCAAGCCAGCACCCACAGAGAAAGGGCAGTGGTTTCACAGGCCCAGTTGTAGTTTCTATGATCTTCTTAATGAAAACACTTATGGGCTCGCGAAGTGGGTCAAACCACCTGCTCGCACACACCAATTCTGCGTATTTGAGAGCGAGTGGGTCTTTCCATTGAATTGATTCATGAGCAAGTGTTAGAGATTCCAGTTCACGGGCAGCAGTGAAAAGAATGGTTCCACCAGGGGTTTCATAGTCTCGACGGCTTTTCATTCCAACAAGCCTATTTTCGATTATGTCAATACGCCTAATTCCATGTCTTCCACCAATTTCGTTCAGCTCAGATAGAAGAGATGGTAGAGAGAGCTCCTTCCCACTGACCACCAGCCTTCTTCATGACGCTTGTCTTTGCAACCTGAGCTATATTCTGGGAAGCAGGATGAAAGAGTGAAGCAGCAAACCATCCTTGTGCGCAACCAAGCCTAGCATAAGTACTCTGATTAACTAGCTGATTTGTAAATTTTTCAGGATGCAGTTTTTGTTCAGTGTGAAATGCATATGATACTCAAGCGTCCATGCCCATGCTGAAGTAGTTCCAAAATCCCCCACGAAATGTATGGTAACCCTCTATGTTCAGTGAGTCTGTTTCAGAAACACGATGAAATGCATGCAAAGAATACGGCAATTCAAGAGGTGCAATCGGATCACAAGGACTTCCCTTAGAAGCTTTCACCCTTATGAGAATATGCTAGCTGTCAATTTTCATTTCTTTTGCCCCTTTTTACTTGACCCAAGAAAGACTCCACAGAACGAGAATCTGTTCCAGGATTCTTCTTTCCCCAACCAAATGAAAAAAGAAGGTTGTTTCCGGTTCCCAATGGCACTGTAGCAATTGGCGGTGGTCGGGACAATTTGAGATCAGAAACAATTCCCAGAAGCCAACCAGATATTCCATCCCCACCTGCGACAATTATTCTCAATCTCTCCTGAATTTTAAAAAGCAAAATCATCTTCATTGCGCTTGAGTTTTTCTAAATTGACATAGATTCTGCTTGGTGACTCGTCAGGAGCCTCTTGATTCACATCAAACACCTGTTTTTCATTGAGAAAAGAACGATATGTTATATGAAGATCCCCACCCAGCTGGCCACCGCTTTTGGAGTTGATGAACACTATCACTGGACACTCGGGTACATAAGAAACAGCCTCAACCTCTAATCCTGGAACAAGAATATAATCAGGGATGCGGAAATCCTTCAAGTCGAACTCCAGATTAAAATATGCCATTACTGGAGAACTCCGGATTTCTGAGGAGAATACAATGTAGAAGGTAGATCAGATGCGAATTGTGTGGAGCAATAAGTATCATTTCAGAAAACTGGGCAAAATTAGGCCATGGCAGTAGCTTGAGTAGAACTTCAATCCCTGATTTTTCCACAAATAATCAGCAAGTTTCAGAACTTTTCGAATTTGTTGTCAGAGTAGGATTATCCTCAGAAACACTCTTTTGCTGTAATTGAAGATTTGATAACCCTTTCGATGTTAGATTATACTGGTAATATGTATTTTTAAATTTATACCAAAATTTAAATCGTAAAAAGATAAAATTTTAAGATAATAATAAAATAGTAAAAATAAACTTTCATATATATATATATATATATATATATATATATATATATATATATATAATTATATGATATAATTATAATTTGATTTTTTTCTTTAAAATCTAAAAAGAAAATGAATATTATTATATATAATATAAATATTAATATTTTCATAATCGAACCGGTCATTGAACTGGAAAAGTTATCAGTTCACAATTTATTAGTTGGACTGATGGTTGAACTGATGATGTCATAAATATATAATTTATATCATATATAAAATAAAAAATAATTATAAAAAATTTAAAATATATATAATTAAAATTTTAAATATTATTTTATTTTTATATTTGATCCGTCAAATTAAATTATAAAGATAAATATAAATACATTAATATTTTAAATTTTATTAAATATAATATATAATTATAGACCTCAAAAATTATTCCAAGCCTATTTTTAATGGTGGTTTTTAAGCCTTTTTATTTTCTATTTTTTTGGGTCTTTTCTTTGGCCTAAGGTCTAAGCCCATTCCTTTATATCCATTTTTAGAGAACTAATCTAGACCCTCCATTTTTAGGTTTAAATCATAACCATTCATTCAAAATAAGCCCTAACTACCAACCCCGTTTCCCATTTTTCCCTTCTTTTTCTTTTCTTTCTTTTTTCTTCCCTTACTACATTTTTTCTTTGGCTTAAGGTCTAAGCCCATTCTTTTATATCCATTTTTAGAGAACTAATCTAGACCCTCCATTTTTAGGTTTAAATCCTAACCATTCATTCAAAATAAGCCCTAACTGCCAACCTCGTTTCCCCTTTTTCCCTTCTTTTTCTTTTCTTTCTTCTTTCTTCCCTTACTACACTTACTACACCTCACATCATTGACCCCCACTACTGCCACTCTCATGGACCATCGCCTTCAATGCCACTGCCGACACTACTTTGAGCATGTCATGGCTTCTTATTAAGATAGAACCCTTTAAAGCATGACATGATGTTTTCACTTTTTTCTATCATTATCCCATACATTACATTTTATGATCAATCTTGCCTACATCTTTTGCATTGTACGTGACTTGGATGCATTAGAAGTTGCATGGAGGATTCAAGTTATGGGTTCCTTGCAAATAAATGACTTGTTCACAATTGTGGGTCTAGACAACCCATTAGAGGGTGTAATGCACCACCTCCTAATTGGAGGAATGACTGATCTTGGTTATCAGGATGGGTTTCCCATTATGAGTGCACTAGTGTATATGGTTAAACATTAGATAAGACCTACAATGAGTCATAATTTAAGGCTATCAAGTAGTCATGACCTCGCCAAGTTGCTTCATTGTGTTGTCTCTCAACCTTTAGATAATATTAAGCTTGCACTCAAATTAGCAATGGTTTTAACCTAAGGGTGAGATCCTAAGTTGATCGTTTATCCTATAGATTGGGTCATTGTTGATGGAAGCTACTAACAATAGGTATTCTTAATAAAGACACTATGATATCTCATGGGATTGAGACAGTGTGTCCTCTTAAGTAATCCTAAGGAGGTGTGTTCATGAAAACTATGGTCATAGTAGTTCCTTAAGCACTGAAACTTGACATAGGCTCTTTGAGGGCTAAGACATGTCAATTGAATACATAATAAGAGAATTTGTAATTTAAGATTAGTAGAGGTAGTCTTGAAAGGTTGATAGTTTTCACCTTGTTAAACTACGAACACTAGTTTATAAGGAGACTAAACACAATGGATAGCATGTCAAACCCGAGCACATAGTGTCTCGTTGTTATTTATATAGGATATTGGAGTTCAATTGATTCTCTATAGTAGGATGTTGAATTAATTTCAAAATTAGATTTTTGAGGAAGCCAATACTCCTATGGGTCTCAGTGGTCCCCGCTTTAAGTTCATATACCTTGTTGACATAAATTATGAGGGTCATATTGGCTCTAGGTTTACTTTTGTGCATAAAGTCATTTTGGTAATTACATAAGGTTGCATAGGGGTAAGTAAACAAGGTCTCTGGATTAGGCTAATTGATTAATTAGTAGGCCCTATTGGGTTAATTAATCAATTAGGACCCAATTTGGGCTAGACTAAGTGACTTAAGCCTATGTGGGCTCAAGTCACTTAAACCCAATTAGGAACCCTATAAATACCCCTTAGGGGTTAGGGTTTCCATAACTTTTTATCTTCCACCATCCATAGAGAAAAAGAGTCATAGTCTCCACCCTTCTTTTCTTCCCATTAAAAGTGTGCCAAGAATAAGGTTAAGTCATTGGGCAGAAGATCATGGGTTTATGAGACTTCCAACAACTTCAAGGTCGTCTTCAACACTTAGATTTTAAGGTTTGGGAACATCCAAACCTAAAAATTAGTACTTGAACCCTAAAAGATTAATTTTTAAAAATTTGGTATTACTTCAATTGCTTAGATCTAAGATGCCAACACTTCTTGTAATGATCACACCACGGTTTTTCCGTCTTCTTGTCATTTCGTTTCTCTCAACTAGGTTCAAAACTCCCGGATGCAAGTGTTGAATTCTCCATTGGTAGTTAAACATTGGTTAACATGACTGTACAATAAGTTTCCTCATTATGGACTTTGGAAAAAGTTGCTTGTAAATTGGGCAACGACTCTCTTCTAATTGTTTGTCCTTTTACATTGTCAAGTTCCTCATTTAGTCCTACTAAGAAGTCAATAACACAGTCATTCTCAAGCAATTGTTGGTATCTTGTGCTATTAGTAGGGTAACTCTATTCCATATTGATGACTAGATCTAATTCATGCTAAAGAGATTTTAGACTATTATAGTATTGTGTAACAATTTGATCTCATTATTTTGGACCATGGAGTTGTGTTCTAATCTCTAACTTGCAAGAACAATTTCCAAGGTTGGAGTACTCCACCTTTACACTATCTCAAACTTCCTTCATTGTTTGGTAGTACGTGTAAGGTCGAGAGATCTTAGGCTTCATCGAGTTGAGAAGCCACGACGTCACTAGAGAATTCCAAGCATTCCAATTTTCAAAGGTTGCATCTATCTCCTTAAGTTGGTTAATCACTCTAGTTAAATAACCTATCTTCCATCTTCCTCACAGATAAAATTTGACCGCTTGGGACCACTACAGAAAATTCAAACCATTTAGCCTATGGTTCATAACCTGCTAGTTTAGACTAATGTCGCCATGATCTTGTCCGTTTGATGATTTCTCCAATGGCAAAATAACTTGTTGAATTTTTTAGGCATCCCCTCCATGGGTTCCCATAATGGTTGTCTTCAACATGAACATTGGTTATAGAGCCTAATGCTCTGATACCATAAAGGTTTTGAGGGGAAAAATAAAATCATATATTTTTTAGTCAATCAAAATTACATGAAATAGGCAGAGAGATGTTAACCATTCTCCCTTGAAAATAGGACTTAGAAAACAACCTAAAACATAAATATAAAATCATAACAAAATCTAATCTAAAATTCAGTTTTATTTTGAAATCTAACAAATCCTAACTCAATCTTTAACAACCTGTAAACAAGCATGGGGTGTTGAAATGCATGTAACGTAGAGGACACTAAGCCACCTTAACATAGCAGACTCTAAATCTTTTCAGATTTGATTCGTATGGCAATTGTTTTCAGACACTTGGATTGTATGTATTCTTACAGTTCTTGCATCTCGTCACGTTCTCGAAACCACATTGCCTACGGTTCCTGAGCTTCCTAAGGTGGAATTGCCACCTCTTCCTACACTCCCTACTTTGCCTAAATTTGAACTGCCACCTCTTCCCGAGGTTGAGCTTCCACCTCTGCCTCATGTCCCAACTCTACAAGAGCCCCAGCTGCCGACTTTGCCCAAGCCTGAATTGCCAACCGTTCCACATGTCCCAGCTTTGGAGAAGCCTGAACTGCCAGAATTGCCTAGTCTGCCCCATCTACCTGACCTGCCTAAGCCCACACTACCTACCAAAGGACACACCCTTCCCTTCTCTTTCCCCACCCCACTCAACCACTAGCCCTTGAGCTTTTCCAGTGCTGAGTTTCCTATCATAATAGCAGTCTTACTAGTTTTCTGTTGGCATGTACTGATTTGTGATTGTGGTTGATTTTTGAGGGGGCGTCTGATGTGTTGAACTGGGGTCTGTTTGAAGTTACTTGTATACTCTCATGGTTATTAATTATTTAAGGTTCCGGTTTATCTTGCAAATGCCTTTTGAAACAATAATCTAGCTTTTGATTAGATGTTCATAATAGTGGCTGCATGACACCTTATCAAACTAATTTAGATGTTTATTAGGCTTCATTTCCTTGTTGAGAAAATAGTGTGGTGCAATTCACTTTCTTGGATTTAAAGAATACCGAACACAACACAATGCTAATAATGAGAACAAAGAATTATCACAATTATTTCATTTCACAATTATTTTGAAAGGAATTTGCAACCAAGCTTATGAAATCCACAGCTATCAAATTGGAAATCAACAAAAAATGTGGTGAGAGCCACCTAGAGGGATCTTGTAGCACTTACTAACTTCCCACTTGTTCTCCACCCACCCAGAAAAAACAATACACAATTCTGAAAAAACCTTTCTTCCCTAAAGCATATATACTTCATACATCATATATGAATAGCTTTGATCTAGTTTACTTAGTCACAATGCAAATATAAAACCTGCTTATCATGTCAATGACCATAAAGTTATTCTTCAGGTTTTCCCCTTGGAATAGGAACTGGGGTCTGGGAGGACAAGGGCGACAGAAGGAGAGGAAGGTGGAAAGGGCAAGAGAAGTTGATGTTTAAATGCCAAATGCCCTTTCTTTATTCACTTTCCAGGCTTACAGAAACCAAAACTTAGTGATAAAACCCTCCTTATGTCCAAAAGCCTCATTGAGCGCCCAATGCAAGATCATGCCAAGTATCTACATCAACTTGTTGGTTCTCCTGGTCTGATGAACAAAGCAAATTGTTAAATGGGACCCTGTAAATAAGTAAATGAAAATATGACTGATGAAAAGACAGCAGTAACATCCTCAAATTTAATGATATCAGTAAGCATAAAACACTATACTGGGATTGAAGCAGTTGTTTTCTCCTATTCTCTTAGCAACCAAAGCAATGGCAGAAACCTGAAATCGTTAAGAGATACAATCTGACATACTTTTTGAGTCTACTTACATTGTTTTACTTTGTTGCTGCAATACAATAATTATCCATGGAGATTATAATTAAAAAGAAAAAAAATTGGGAAAAGGCTCAATCAAGTTTATGTAATACATATGACAAAGAAATGAAAACACAATACAAGTGGCACATGTTTCAAGCAACGCACCATTAGAAATTGATTTTGACTAATTTATGTAATACATCTGTCTTTTATAAATTTAAGTTTAGGGATGGGTATCATGGTTCAAAGTCGCGGTATTGGTCATTGACTCGGAGGGTCATGAGGCATATCAGTCTCGATGTCTCGGTTCGGTATTGGACAATATGCAAAATAAGATAATTAGAAATTTCAAAAAATTATAAAAATATAATAAAAATTAAAAAAAAATAGATATAATTGAATAAGCTGAAAATTTTAATAAAACAATTTTTTTTTTTCACATTTAGCTCAAAATTATTTGTGATAATATTAAAAATTGAGGATTTAATTCTCGCCTTGCCATATAAACACTTTAATTTATCATTAAACCTCATCCATACCTTTCATATCATTTTACTTTAGCAAATCGGGACCCAATTCTCCTAATATGTTACTATTAAATCATATCTCATAAGTCCATATAAAAGGCATTTTTTACTTTACTAATTTGAGTTTCTCCCACCCTTGGACACCACCATTGCTGTCAAGAGTCAAGACCCACAACACCACCTGCAATTGCAAATTTGCAACCGTGTAAGACCCAACACGGGAGGGGGAGCAATCTAACTGTGAGGGGGTTGTCTTGTCGATCTCACCGGTGAAAGATTCAGTCCACTTGATGAATCACCACCGTTGACACCAAAGCTCCACCCTCCGGTAATGCTCGATTTTGAGGAAAATCAGGTAAGTAAATCCTAAATCATGTCCTCATCCTTCGGTGGTTTCTCCGCTTACTTCCGAACGAGTCACGGGTTGGGTTTTTTCTTCTTTATCTTCTTTGATCTTCTCATTGATGGTTTAAAATTTCAGAATAGGTGTTTGCTTTTGAAAGGGCAATCTCTGATTTTTTTTTTTTTTTTTTCTTTGTAACCTAACCGAGTCAACCGAGTTAACTCGGAAGCTTAGACGAGTCAACCAAGTCAGCCGAGTCTTACCGATTCCCAGCCGAGTTCATGCATAATACTGTAACCGGTATCGGTCTCCTCGCAGCAGGTGTCGAGGCGGATACGACTCGGCCGATACTTTGAACCCTGATGGGTATAAGATGCTTAGGTTTATTCATGAAAAGGAAGAAATTAGTCAGTTGGTGATTCCATGTATTTGGGTTGCTCAGAGTAAAAGTTGGTAGTACTTGGTTATTTGAGTTATATTGAGATCTTGAAAAGTTTTCTTTGCTAGAAATTACTTAGGCTACATTTGGATCACGGAAAGCATCAAGAAACCAAAAGTAGGAAGGAATCCAAGTCCACACATGGTTTACAATAGAGAACATGTAGGAAAATCAAATATAATGAATATTTAAAAAATTTATATATTTTCAAATCATTCATTTTTTATCTAGAAGAGAGAAGAAAAAGAAGAAAGCTGGAGAACTGTGTATGAAAAATTTATTGAGGCAAAATCTATTTTTCATTTTCTTTCACTTTTTCTTTCCTTCCATTTTTACCCTCTATTTTCTTTCTCTCATGCTCTGCTTTAAACTTCACAACATCCAAATGGAGTCTTATTTTAAGAAGCTCATATCCTTCTAAATTTTATATTTACTAGAAATTCATATTTGAGTACTATGTAGATTTTATAGTCTTCCTTAGTAGAAATCTTCTTATTATAAGAAGTTCCATGCTTTTAAACTTTATTTCCTTTTACTCTGTAATTTGATTCCATTTGAATGGTTTAGGAATTCTTGGAAAAGAAATAGTCCCTCTAGCCTATTATACATGTTAGAATACAATTTTAATGTGGTGTCAAGTTTTTAGGAGTTTCTCAACCCTCTAAATAAGAACAATTGCTGTAAAACAAAATTATAATAAATGAAAACAATGTTGGCAAACTCTGCTGACCTTAATAGTGAGATTTTATTTATTTATTTATTTCTTTCTATGTAAGACTCCTTTGAAGGTTTTAGTGAGCTTAAAGGATTATCTATCTTTTTTATTTAATGGAGAAGCTATGTTACTTTCTTTCTATGTGAGAGTACTAAAGGCCTTAGGAAGACTCAAAGCCTTTCTATCCCTTTTTTTTCTTTCTTCTTGAATTTTACTTCTTTGGCCGCTGCCTCCCATTAACCTTGATTTCTTATTCCCCTATATGAATCCTAAAAGCATGAAGCCTTAGCCCAAGGTTACTCTGATTGCCAATGCCTATCTTAAGATTGCGTTTACATCATTTCTAAAATCATGTATCAAGTTGAATGAGAGGTCCTGCAAAGAATAGCATTGAATGCACTAGTAAGGAGTGACTTAACTCACATGTCAATATTTTTTTAACACAACTATACATGAGAACCCTTGATTATCATCTTTTCCTAAATTAAACCATTGCCCCATCTACTATATCTTTACTAAGCTATTACCCAGGCTGCTGCAGAAATTATTACATCACCAAATGACAAAATTCAAATAGACATAAACAGGGTATCGACTGAAGATATTAGAGGTTGGATCTTTGTTGAACTGTAGCTTTAAGTGATAAATATTTTTTCCTTAGCAATTTCAATTATTATGCATCAACACAATCTTACTTTCATAAGCTATTTCAAAGTAATAACTATTTATCTGGATCATGTTACAAAGCCAACTGTTTTTGCAGGTATTACTTAGCAGTGCACTAGTATACTTTGACATAAGATGATCTGGGAATAAATTTTGTTATTGGGATGGAAATAAATTTGCATTTATTATTGCATAATAATAGTACTTTCCAAATGTTATTGAGGTCAAGTTCAGACTCTTAGCAAGGTTGCAAAGGGTGTGGTTGATTCAGTCACTTATCTATTCACCAATCCAGCTGTATCTTCATAATTCCTGCAAGCCTAATTGAACAGTTCTTGTCATCTTTACTTTAAGGCTGTGTTCATTTGTTAAAGCAAAAGTTTAAAGTTCATCTAATTTTTGTTTTTAATAGGCAAAGAGATAGTTTTTTAAAGGCACCTAACAAAATAGGGGGAGCAACCTAAGTACACAGGATGTATATAATGAGTGCCAAAGGCAAACAATACAAGCTTAGCTCCCAAAAAAAGAAAGGTGTTGAAGTTACATTGAGAAACCCAATTACACCAAGAATATAAAGAATTAAAGGAGTTTCTGAGAACCAACTCCAAGCTCTGCACACTCTCAAAACATCTTTTACCCTCTTCCCTTGAAGACCACATAAAGCAAAGAGGAACCAACTTCCCAAATTTCATCCATTTCCCACAAATCTACCAGGTCAGCCTAATAATAAATCTTTAACCAACATAGGAAGCATCCACGAAACACAGAACAAAGTCATACCAAATATCACAAATTGCAAGCCATTCTATAGTGAATCAGAATATAATCTGGGCACTCCTTATCCTTCTTACAAAGGAAACACCAATTAGCTAGAGATCATCCCGTTGATTAAGCTGATTTGACATAAGAATATTCTCCCAAGCAAAGAAACTGACTTTAGTAGGCACCAACGGCCACCAAACCTCCCTCATAGGAGGAGTCTTGCTTTGTCAAATTAAAAAAGCTATAAAAAGATTAAACAGGTTTTTTTATCTCATTCTTTGCTAAACTTCAACCCAACTTATCCAAACAAAATGGAACCGATAAGCTGAATAAAATCTTATAGCATCTCCATCTCTTGTCTAGGAAATTCCTCCAAAAGTGAGGGGACCCATGTCCATGACTATCTACTTTTCCTCATAAAAATCAGCTACCCAAGCTTCTTTACAAGAAGCAATAACAAACAAAAATGTGAGTCCTTCAAAGGGTGATCCCCACACCATGTATCAAATTAGTGCCATCACCGATGACAATAGTCATGCAAGATTGAAATTATCCCACCCACTTTTGATTGCTTTCCAAGGCCCACTCCAAACCAACCTCAACAACCCACACAAATGCCTACGAAAAGATCGGTTGGATTTAAGAAAAGGTCACTTGGATTTATCCATTGTTCATTTAATTCTTACCCCGAAAATCCTATTTTGTTTGGATTAAAAATTAATTAGTATTCAGAAATAGGATTTGGATTATTTCTATTAAATATATGTTATACATATTATATAGTATATTATTTTTACTGTTCCTTGAAAGGGTCACACATGGGCCCTTGGTTTGATCTTTTCTTTTTTTTTTTTCCAATCTCCCCATGAATCATATGTTTATAACAATAGGGACAGAATTTTTGCAATTCCAATGGACCAGGCTTAGTAATATATCTAGAAATGCCTGTTAATTCCTTAGCAACACCATCTTGTACACAACTAGTACATTCCAAAAGAATCATTATTCAAACATCTTTACTTGGCCATCAACTTCATTTTTATTTTTTTATTTTTTTAACTCATTAAAGTCTTCTATTTTCTAGCCAAACAAAGTACTGAAAACCACACCCTTCCCCCCACCCCACCCTCCCCTCTTCTTCCTTTTAGATCTAACTAGGTTCCACTTTTCATAATTTTCTTTGAATAACTCTCCACAAATTGTCCTGCACCTCCACATACCTCTAAAGTTTGTCTAATTTTCTTCAACCACAACTGCTTTGTTAGTTATTCTCAATTTTAAGGCTTCAGTTAATGTTGATTTAGACAAATTTAGAGTGCTACATCAGGATTATATTATATATAACCACAAAAATTTAAAATAACAATCCAACACAGAGTATGCAACCTTCCTTTATGGAACCTAATTAACTTCCCAGGTTTCCAGCTAAAAGATATCATTCACTTTTGCAACTTTCTTTGCCTTCCAATAATTATATTCCTCGCTATTTTGAAACTGCACCTCTCTGGAAATTCAACCTTAGGCTAAAACTAATATTTTTCATTCAAGCAAACAATGATGCAGCACTAGCAACAAAATATTCCAGTTGTTTACAAGTTGTCAAATAATTAAGCCACATAGAAACTGAAATACTAAAACAGCAAATTTCCTTTAAATAATCACCAGAAATTTCAATTCATACTTGGGTTGAGTAGTCACTTCCCAACATATTTCAATACCATCACTTCAATTATTGATGGATAAAGACACCCATAGCAAATGAAGCATTAAAAGAGTATTAACATATGCATCCAAAAAAAAACCCAACTATTTTCCAAATATCATCAATTTAATAAAGCGTTATATGTAAAGACATACTTGAGTCTTCCGTATCTTCAGTTCGAGCAACCAGTACAGGTGGCAATGGAAGATCTGTGAAGGTAAGGGAATGACAACTTAAAACAAGTGGACTATGAAAAGAATATAGGAAAATTTATTTCCTGTGTCTGTGTGTACCATGTGAAATTTGGAAGAGGAACAAAATTTACCATCAACAGGCAGAGTGTCTCTCATCCATTCCTCATCCACAATATCTATAAGCACACCAAGGCTTACTTCAGCCATGCGTGATCTATACTTGCCTCAATATCCTTTAAAAAAACAGGCATACACATTACCGATTTTTCGGGAAATTTCCCGACATTTCCTACGAGTCCAGCCCGCGCACAGGATACAAAATCTGTCCAATTTTTTTTTTTTAAAAAAACATAAGATGCTATTTCGTAATCTGATCATGATTTGCAGGCAAAGGTTGTGTTTTTCAGCCTGGCTCAAAAATCGTGGATGTAGGGTTCGTGAAATTTAAATCCAATGGCATAAAAGCAAAGAGACCCCTAGAACAGATCCAGAAAACACAGGGAGAAAAAAAAAAAAAAAAAAAGAAGCATTTTTTTTTTGTTTTCCTTGGGGGTTTTGCATGGATTTTCTCGGAAATCAAACGAGGATGAATTTTCCCGGAAATCGAATGGGGGATGGATTTTCTTGGGAATCAAACGGGGGTTGCAAAAAAATAAAATAAAATAACATGATTAGATTAGTACCTGCGAGGATTGAGAGTGGCAGAGGAAAGTAGGGCCTTTTAGGGATTCTCTCGTCTGGAGGGCAACTTCAGAAATGGGCTTCAGTGAGAGGTGGGCCTTTTTTATTTTTAGATTTAGTAGAGATAAAAAAAAAATTATTATTATTTTTTTATCAAAACCCCGTTAAGTGACGATAAAGGTTAGTGAAATTTAAATAACAGAGAGATGTTGTTGTAATTGTGAGAAACCTCAAAGGATATAGGCGTAATTTACTCAATTAAAATCTTTTCTACTTCCATTATTAAAGCATTTATGAGAAAACTTAGCCGTTTTCTGAATAAAACAGCAGCACAATGAGGCGGGCTATGTCAGGGGCAACCATCTCTCGAGCTCCTTCCCTTCCTGATAAATCTTGTTGTTTCCATGCACCAATGGGAGCTTCTCTAAGGCTGAGGTTTATGGGGTCTGCAGCGAACACACCCAACGCCGGCGATACCAACTCCTCCACTTTCCATTTCAGTTTCAATCGTAATTTCAATTCCCTTTCTAGTTCAGAGAGTACTCCGCCGATCACTGAAGAAGTCATACACAAATCAGTTTTATCTTCTCAGTGGCATTTCATCGAATAGGTTTCACCCAACCTCACCCCTGCTTTAATCTCCAATGTTCTTTATAATCTTTGCTCTAAACCCCAATTGGTATCAGATTTCATACATCATCTTCACCCTCATTGCCTTGACACCAAAAGTTATTGCCTTGCCGTTGTCTTACTCACCCGTCCTCCATCCCCGAAGCTTGCATTACAATTACTAAAGCAGGTAGTGGAGACCCGCATCGCCACCAACCATGAGCTTTTTGATGAGCTGACGCTGTCGCGGGATCGTTTGAGTGTGAAAAGTTCTATTATTTTTTACTTATTGGTTAGAGTTTGTTGAGAATTGAGGAGGGTCGATGAGGCATTTAAGTGTTTTTATATGATGAAAGAAAAGGGTATTGTTCCGAAGATTGAGACATGCAACGATATGTTGAGCTTGTTTCTTAAGTTGAATGGGATGGATACGGCTTGGGTTTTGTATGCGGAAATGTTTAGGTTGAGGATTAGTTCGACAGTGTATACATTTAATATAATGGTCAATGTGCTGTGTAAGGAAGGGAAGTTGAAAAAGGCATGGGAGTTTATTAGGTTCTTCCTTAATTCCATCAAGCCTCGCTCTCAACGCAAACGGTCGTCAGGGAGTCCCCACGGGGGTTCATACTTATCCAGCTATATCCACAAGTGTACCTATATTATGAGGGACCATTCGTGTTTACGTCGGCATAACTCCGCGAGGAAACCCGAAAGACAGGCCTGCTTGCTTAAAACCTAGTTTAAGAGGAGCTAGGTGCCTCGCGAACCATAAGACAAAGATAGATGAAGGTGATGATAGAAAGGCTAGCTAACAATCAGATGATCCACTCTCTTTATCTCAATTCTCAATCATCGATTTGTGTTTGAGATTAGAAGACCACGCGTCGACCAAGGCTAACTTGACCTTCCGCTCCGAGGATGGTGAAGGACGCTCAAACAAGAATCTTTTGAAAGAATCCAATGTGTAAAGCATATTGATGTGACCTTTATTTTATTGATTGATCTAGCCCGGGATCACCTCGAGGATGAAGCGGTAGTACAGGTTAGGGTCCTTCAAAAAGTCCTAGATTTGTTTGGTTCCTAATGAGAAAGGGAAGAACCTGTGTGTGATTTGGGGAAAATGGGAAACTTTATTAACAAGAGGATACGACAACAAGGCTCTGATACCAATTGTAGTGTTCTCCATTGTCACCCAAAACAAAAATTTGATGTAAATCAAATATAGAAAACATGTCTTACATTTACAGAATACGAATAAACCTGAGTCCATTATGGGTGTTGAAGAAGTATGGATCTTCTAAGGCGATAGAGAGGAAACCACCTTTCTGTATTCTCTCTAGTGATGGGATGCAGGAGAGCAAATGTTTTGTCTTTTCAAAAAAATTGAATTGACACAAAAACCTGATGAATTCCTTAAATATCAATTTCCTCTATGCCTTAGGGACCATACCCTTTGGGATGTTGGGCCACATGTATCTTAAGCTCATCATGTAAGACACACATGGCATTGGACTCTACACATAAGGTGACCCATGCTTTATAACAAATATATAAATTAAATATATATACGAATAACTTAATCATAAACAATTATTAAATATATGTGAGTCCAAAATTATTCTAACAGAAAAGCCCCCCTACTCCTTTGCTTCTCTGCCCTCTGTTTTTCTTCCCATATGCCACTTCCACCTATTCCACTATTCCCCCCACCATCCTCTATAGCTTGCTTAGAAGAAGTCCCCATCTCAACCACCACCATGGCGAGGTGGCGGTATCTTCTTAGCACCTGTCCCATGCATGTAGCTCACCTGGAAACCATAGAAGTCGTCCCCCACTGTAAAACATGCTACCAACAAAGTGTTCCAAAAAAAAAAAAAGACTAGACCAAAAATGAGGGTCTACACATACATTCAATGTTATGGAATTTTGGAAACTAGTGTATTTTTAAGAGACGTTTTTAATATAAATTCAAAGTTTTAACGTGTTTGACTGATAAAAAGAATTATGAAAAATAACAGCATTTTATATGCTTGTGTTTGTAAAAGTCACATAAAAAAAATAAATATGAATTAATAAAAAAAATTAATTTCTTAAATTTTTTTTTAAAAAAAGTTGAAATCATTACATTTTCAATGCAAGCCTTTTTAAATCTTTATGAAAATTACTATTATTTCTAAATTTAAAATTTTTTAAAACATAAAGTAGGAACACTATATATGCTTTTAAATTTTTGCAACATTCAATGACATATAATTATAACAAAAGTTCACAATTCAATATATTGATTCATTCTTTAGATTCTATCTATAAATATTGACTAAATAAAAATACTCTCTTAATGGGTTGAATTACTTGTAATAACATAATTATGATCCACTAATTGGTATGTCTATTTCTTTAATAAATTTAGTGATTTTAAAAATATTTCAAAGTTAATCAAAATAATTTTCAAAATACTCTATAATTAAATAATAAATATGTTTATATAATAAACCAAATTTGATTTATTTTATAAGTATTTACACTTTTACGTTTTATATTTGAATTGATAATATTAAATAATAATATTATAATTTATATTGTGATAGAAAAGAACATTTTGAAGAAGAGAAAATTTAGATTTTGTTAAGTCCTTTAAACAAGACAAAAATAAAATTAAACACCCATTTCCTACCAAACCCATGGGGTCATGTACGACCCATGACCTTTTCCTTGGCAGACTTGTACACGAACACCACATGTTTAGAAGTGGACGACAAAACCTGTGCATTTCCATAACCCTTTCACATGAGAAAGAAAGCTTTTCGCCAAACGGGCAAGTCCACCTGTGGACCCCGCATTTCGGCTCAATGCGTTTCCCAATCGATGGCAAGCTCGATTTTTACTTGGAAAATTGCTTTGTTGATTAAAAATGACTTGGAGTCGCCACTTATTTTTGTTTTATTTTTAAAAGGGTAAACAAAATAAGAAAGAAAAACCCTAAGTGTGACTCCTTGTTTCGAAAAAGGTGGTCCGTGAAAAACCGGATTGGGTTCAGGGGTCAGGTTACTTATCGGGAAGGTACGGTAGAGACCGTAGCACCCCTCTAAGTCCCTAAAGTCGGGTCTCTACTAATAAAATGAAGCAATCATGACAATTGATGAGGAAATC
>JAAKHE010001047.1:86898-108999 GCA_011039315.1 Vitis labrusca
GGAAATTATAAATCGAATTTGGAGATCGGGATTTTGAAGAATTATTTAAAAACGGAAATAAATAAATAAATAAATAAATAATGAAAATAATGTTGATTAAATAAAGAAAAGTGAAAATTAGAATTTTGAAAATTAAAATTAGAAATTTTGAAAATTAGATTTAAAAGAAATAGGAATTTCAAAAATTTATTTAAGGGTGGTATTTTAAAAATAAAATAAGAAAATAAATTTGGAATGTCGGGATTTTCGGAAGATTAAATTTAAAAATTTGAATCCTAGAATATTAAATTTAAAATCAAAACCTTAGAAAACTATTTTGAGAATTAAATTGAAAGAAAAATAAAATAAAATAAAATGAAGAATAATAATAATAATAATAACAATGATAATAATAAATAGATAAAATAAAAAATTTAGAGTTTCGGATCACTGAACTTCAAGACTTAAAATTTGATAAACTGAATTGACCTGACACCATTTATATTAAAACAAAAAAAAATCCAAAGGCTGCCATCAACTTATAAGTCTACCACTACCACCTTTCTCTCTCATACTATAGCCAGCTAGTGCAGACCTAATGCATGGCTATCACCCAATCTAGTCAAGCTTTAGACCACACAATCCACAAATTCATCAAGCACTGCAACCTTACACGTCTTGTTGAGGCAGGGACAAGTTCTTGCAAAGCTTTCACTCTTCCTGCTATCCTCTCTCTCCGTAACCGCCCAACAACGCTGTGAGGGTCAATGACTTGTCCACGCCAAGCACGCATCCTTGGGTGAGTAGCAGGCAGGTGTAGTGCAGCAATAATTCAGATAGGAGTTGGCTGGCCGTGAAAAGCTTGGTGGATCTGAGGAACGACGAGTCGAAATGAAAGAGACGGTGCATGTCCATATGCCGAAAATGAACCATCCAAATGCATCGACTCTCTCTCGCTCCTCCCTGAAAAAATTCTGGCATCAACGTCACCTTGAAAACCTCCCGTCACTTCCCGACGCCACCTATGTCGTTGTAATCCCGGTCTCTAAGCTCAGGCCTAACGGAAAGACTGATTCTTGGAAGCCGCCTCCGATGAAGTCACTGGCGTAACCTTCAGGCAGGTTGGTGGCCATGGCTGATGAATGGACGGGAACGGAAAAAAGATTTTCCGACGAGAAGTAAAGAAGAGATAAGGATGGTTTTCGGGTTTAGCAGAAAGGTCAAATGGTTGGAGAAAGAGGTCAAAAGGAGGTCATTTGATGAATCAGAAAGAGAAGTTTGAGAAGAGAAACAAAAATGAACCCGTGAAATCCACATTCAGATCAAAATAGGAGAGAAAAGCAATGCAACATTACATCCATACTCACACAATCAAACAATGCTTAGAATGTGGCAGAAAGAATGAAAATAATAATGATAATAATAATAATATAGAGTGACAAATAAGAGTGAGCTCAAAAGCTACAGCAAACATGCCTGGAAGTACTCCCCTTCAGTCGGAATCCCTGAGCTCCAGGCTGCTCTTCGTTTTCGCCTTCAAAAACCTCTTTTTTTTTTCCCCCTGTTTTCTCCCTTAGTTCCATCTCTGGATCCCCTTTTTTTCTCTGTCCTTAGTTCCATCTCTGGATCCCCTTTTTTTCTCTGTTGATGTCTTCTTCAGTGAGCCAAACCTCCATTTCCTGTTCACGTCCCATCTGGCCGCCTCCTTCAGCTGCAATCCCGGGTAGTCAGAAAAGAAAACATAAAAAAAGAAAACCTCCCCCCCGGGGGAGGGGGGGGGGTCTACACCACCTTTTATTGAATTAATAAAAATTAATATTATAAGATTAAATAAAAATTATATTTTTTACAATTAAAAGTCATAAGAGCATAGTCCCACGCTATGCATAATTTATATTATAAGAAATTATATAGATATTTACACCTAGCTATAAACAACATTTTATTTCATACCTTGTTATAGTTAGAAACTATGCAAAACCAAAACCTATTTTATTTCAATGAATCAATATATTGAATTGTGAACTTTTATTATAATTATATATCATTGAATGTTGCAAAAATTTAAAAGCATATAGTGTTCCTACTTTATGTTTTAAAATTTTTTAAATTTAGAAATAATATTAATTTTCATAAAGATTTAAAAAGGTTTGCATTGAAAATATAATGATTTCAACATTTTTTTTAAAATTTAATAAATTAATTTTTCTTTTTATTAATTCATATTTAATTTTTTTAATGTGACTTTTATAAACACAATCGTATAAAATGCTGTTATTTTATAATGTGTATTATTAATATGAAAATTATGAAGAATGTCTATTGAAGAGACATCTTTAATTTAAATTTAATTTTTTTTAATATGTATAATTGATATAAAAATTATGGAAGGTATCTCTTAAAAAGACGTACTATAGATTTGGAAATATTTTTGGAACTATATTTTTTTAAGACGTTAACCCCCCCTCCCCCCGAATTATAAATTAATTTCTCATAAAAACTTTTATCGGTACTAGTTGAAATGTCAAACATCCCCATAGCAAATAAACTTACTAGAAAGGTGAAGGGCGAGCTACATCTGTTTATAGCAATAAAAGTAATCATGATAAAGTACTAAGTAGTTTTGAAAAACTTTGATTTGTTTTCTCTTTATATATAATATTTCTTTCTAATAATTTACTTAACATCATATGATATTGATGAGCCTTTTACTTGAAATTATTCAGAAAAAATAAAAATAAAAAAAGACAACTTTCATTTCAATTTCTCTTTGGCATACAGGCCATTAATATCCATATTATTGCAAGATCTATTTTTTTTTGAAATTTCGTAGCATTAAAGGGCTATTAGTTAATTACATAATGTCACATCGGATAGTATGATAATCATTTGGGTTATGTTTAGTTTTCAAAAAATACTAACAGAAAAAAATACAATTTTTTTTTTCATATTTAAATAAAATTAGTAAGAAATTTATTTATTTAAATTAGCAAGAAATTTATTTATTTTTAAAAAAATTTAGTCAAAATAAATTAAAAGTACTAAATAAAAATCAAATATTTATCACTTTAAATATTTTTTTATTTTTTATTTTTGTCAGCATTCCTTTGTATTTTCTTTTCCTCATGTTTTCCTCACAACTTTTAGAATCAACATAGTCTTTAAGGTTTTATAAAAATCTATAGTACCTCCAATTATCTACACATTCTTTGAACTTAGTCATAAAATGACACCTATAAAACAAAATAGTGTTATGAAATTCAAAAACACTTATTGAAAGTGATAGATATTACTTAATGAAAATAAATCTCATGTGTTTTCAAATTCATTATTAAATATCAAATATCATTCGTTATTTAATATAATACCTGACTTGTATTTAAAATAAAAAATCCCACCAACGCTAATTAATTCTCATTCATTAAATATATAAAAAGAGATAAAAATTGAACATAAAGTTAAATAGATTAAACTGCCATATTGTTTAATAATACATGGGATAACCACTTTGATAGATCAAATTTTGTATCTCTCAAAGAAAAAAAAAAGAATTTATATTTCTTGAGGAAGATTATTGGAAATATTTCAAGTGCCTATTATTGTTTAGACAATATTTGGTATTTTTCATTTAAATATAAATTTTGCAAGTATAAATTTTATGTTAAAGAATATTTGAATGTCTAATTATTAATGTGGGTTATATTTTAGAATTTTTAGAATTTGTTATGTGTTTCTCATTAATCAAATTAAGATAACTTAGTCATATTTTCTGTCCTTTTGCTTTTAACAAACCTCAATATTTTTATAACATTTTTTTTTTCCTATCGTGGGATTATAAACCATTATTCACGATATTTTGTAATTTTAAATCATATTTCCAATATGAAACATATATGTACAAAGAGCATGAGAAGAGCTATAAAAAAATGTGAGACATGGTAGGAAGAATGTGAGAGTATGATTCATGTGGGTAGCCAAAAGGTTGTTATGAGTCATTTTGGGAAACCAAAATTAGGATAATTCTCTTTCTCACATTCTTGGTACCCTTTTTCCTATTCTTCATATCCTCTTGCACATTTTCTATATCATGTCTCACATTCTTCATACCCTTTGCCTTACATTATCATACTTTATCTCACCCTAGTTGTACCTTATCTCATATTATTTATGTTTTGTCTCTCATTCTTCATACCAAATATCTATCACATTCTTCAAGTGAGTGCAGGTCTCTAGATGATATGAACTAATCAAGGCTTTGGTTGAGGTGAACAACTCCAGGTCGTGAGCTTAGGGATTTAGTACCATGATTAGGTTAGAGTCATGGATGATATGAATGACTCGGGATCACATGAGCTTAGGCCTCTAAATGTTTTGAACTGCTCGAGGCAATGGATTATATGAATGATTTTGCGTCATTACCTCAAGCCTCTAAATGCTATGTATGGATAAGGGTTGTGGATGAAATTACCGACTCCGGGTCATGAGCTTAGGGCTTTAGATGTGATGAACAGTTCAGGGTTGTGGTTGAAATGAATGACTATGGGTCATAAGCTCTAGGTTATAGACGTTGTGAACAAGTTAGGGTTGTGGATGACATTAATGACATCAGGTCATGAGCTCAGGGCTCCAGATACTTTGAACAGCACAGGGTTGTGGTTGACCTTAAAAACCCTAGGTCATTAGCTGAAGGCTTTAGATGCTATGAACATGTAAGAGTTATGGATGATATGAACAACTTAGGATCTCGTGAGCTTAGACCCCTAGATATTATGAACCACTCAAGGCTATGGACGATATGAACGATGCTGCATCATGAACTCAGGCCTCTAGATGCTATGAACAACTCAGGATTGTGGATGACATGGATAACTCTGGGTCATAAACTCAAGGCTCTAAATGCTATGAACAACTCAGGGGTGTGGATGAGATGAGCTACTATGAGTCATGAGCTCAAGGCTCTGGATGCTATGATGAACTTAGGGCTATGGATGACATGAGCTACTTAGGGTCAGGAGCTCAGGACTCTGGATGCTACGAACAATCTAGAGTTGTGAATGATATGAACAATTTGGGATCCTATGAGCAAAATCCTCTAGAAGCTATGAAATACTCAAGCCTTTAGTTCACATGAATGACTCTAGGTCTTGAGATTAAGGCTCCAAATGCTATAAACAACTCAGAGTTGTGGATGAAATGAATGAGTTACAATCTTGTGCACTTAGGCCTCTAGATTCTATGAACAGATCAGTGTTATGGATGACATGAACGACTTTGGGTCATGAGCTTAGAGCTCAAGATGCTATGAAAACCTCAAGACTGTGGTTGACATGAATGACTCAGGGTTGTGAGCTCAAGGTTCTAAATTCTATGAACAACTCTAGGTTGTGGATTACATGAGGTACTACGGGTCATGAGCCTAAGGCTCTAGATGGTATGAATAACTCAAAGTTACGGATGATATGAATGACTTGGGATCCCGTGAGCACAAGCCTCCAGATGTTATGAACCACTAAGGGTTATGGATGATATAAATGATGCTATGCCATGAGCTCAAGCCTCTAGATGCCATGAACTTCTTAGGGTTGTGGATGACATGAACAAATCCAGGTCGTGAGCTTAAGGCTCTAGATGTTATTAACAACTCAGGCTTGTGGATGACATGAACGACTCCGGGTCATGAGTTCAGGCCTTTAGATTTTATAAATAACTAAGGGTTATGGTTGACATGAAAGACTCTAATTTGTGAGCTCAAGGCTCTAGATGTTATGCACAACTTAAGACTATTGATGAAATGAAAGACTCTAACTCATGAGCTCAAGGCTCTAGAAGCTATGAACAACTCAGGGTTATCATTGACATGAATGACTCCAGGTCATATGCTAAGGCCTTTCCATGCTATTAACAACTCAAGGCTATGGATACATGAACAACTCTGGGTTATGAGCTTAGGTCTCTATATTATTTGAACAACTCAAGGTTCTTGTTTCCATGAAAGACTCTGGGACATGAGTGCAATGCTCTACATGTAACGAACAACTCAGGGTTGTGATTGACATGAATGACTATGGGTCATGAGCTCAGGGCTCAAGAAGCTATGAAAAATTCAGGATTGTAGATGACATGAAAAACTCCAGGTCGTGAGCTCAAGGCTCTAGATGCTATTAACAACTCAAGGTTGTGGATAACATGAAAGACTTTGGGTCATGAGCTTAGGCCTCTAGATTCTATGTAATGACTTTGATTTGTGAGCTTAAGGCTCTAAAAGCTATACATAACTTAAGGTTATTGATGGCAAGAAAGACTTAGGGCTCTACATGCTATACACAAGTCTGGGCTATCGATGGCATGAAAGTTTTTAAGTCGTGAGCTTAGGGCTCTTGATACTATGAACAACTTAGGGTTGTGGCTGACATGAATGACTCTGGGTCGTGAGCTTAAGGCTCTAGACGCTATGAATAGCTCAAGGTTGTAGATGACATGCACTACTCCGAGTCATGATCGTGGGGCTTTGGATGCTATGAATAGAAAAGTGTTGTGGATTATATGAATGACTCGGGGTCCCATGAGCTTAGTCATCTAGATGATATAAATACTTAGGTTGTGGATGATATGAACAATTCTGTGTCATGAGCTCAAGCCTCTAGATGCTATGAACTGCTCAGGGCTATGGAAGATATATATAACTTTCAGTTGTGAGATCAAGGTTCTAGATGCTATGAACAGCTCAGGGTTGTAATTGACATGAACGACTCCAGGTCGTGAGCTTATGGATGTAGATGCTATTAACAACACAAAGTTGTGGATGACATGATCGACTTCAAGTCATGAGCTTAGGCCTCTAGATTCTATGAACAGCTAAGGATTCTAGTTGACATGAAAGACTCTCAATCCTGAGCTCAGGGCTTTAGATGCTATGCATAGCTTAAGGTTGTCGATTACATGATAGACTCTTGGTCATGAGTTGAGGGCTCTAGATTCTATACACAGGTATGGGCTTTCAATGACATGAAAGATTCTAGGTCGAGAGTTCAGGGCTCTAGCGCAGGGTTTTGGTTGACAAGAATGACTCTGGGTTGTGAGCTCAAGGCTCTGGATATTATGAACAACTGAGAGTTGTGGAAGATATGATTGAGTCGGGATCCTGTGAGCTCAAGCTTCTAGATTCTATGAACTGCTAAGAGTTATGGATTATTTGAATGATTCTGCATCATGAATTCAAGCCCTTATAATCTATGAATTCCTCAGTGTTATGGATGACATGAACAACTACGGGTCACATGCTCAGGGCTTTAGATGCTATTGACAACTTAGAGTTGTAGATAACATGAACGACTTCAGGTCATGAGCTCAAGCCTCTAGATTTTATGAATAACTTAGGGTTGTGGTTGACATGGATGACTTTGAGTCATAAGCACAAAGCTCTAGATGTTATGCATAGCTTAAGGTTGTGGATAACATGAAAGACTATAAGTCGTGAGCTTAGAGCTCTAGATGCTATGAATAATTCATGGTTGTGCATGGCATGAACAACTCTTAGTCGCATGCTCAAGGCTTTAGATACTATGAACAATTCAGGATTGTGGTTGATGTGAATGATTCCAAGTCGTGAGCTTAAGGCTTTAGATGCTATGAATAGCTCAGGGCTGTGGATGACATGAGCTACTTCGGGTCGTGAGCTTAGGGCTTTGAATACTATGAATAGCTCAGAGTTATGGATGATATGAATGGCGTAGGATCCCATGAGCTTAATCCTCTAGATGTTATGAATTGCTTAGGGTTGTGGATGATATGAACGATTCTATTTCCTGAGCTCAAGCCTCTATATGCTATGAATTGCTTAGGGCTTTGGAAGACATGAATGACTCAGAGTCGTGATCTCAGGGCTTTAGATGCTATGAAAAGCTCAAGGTTGTGGTTGACATGAACGTCTCTAGGTTGTGAGCTTAAGGCACTAGATGCTCCCAACAACTCAAGGCTATGGATGACATGACCAACTCCTGGTTATGAGCTTAGAGCTTTAGATATTATGAACAACTCAAGGTAGTGGTTGACATGAAAGACTCTAGGTCCTGAGCTCAAGGCTCTAGAAGGTATGAACAACTCAGGGTTATTAATGATATGAATGACTTGGGATCCCGTCATCTTTGGCCTGTAGATGTTATGAACCGCTCTAGGCTGTAGATGATTTCAATAATTCTGTGTCGTGAGCTCAAGCAATTAGATGCTATGAACTGCTTAAGGTTGTGGAAGATATGAATGACTATAGGTCATGAGCTTAGAGCTATAGAAGCTATGAACAACTTAGGGCGATAATTAACATGAATGACTTTGGGTAGTGAGCTGAAGGTTCTATATGCTTATAAAAAGTTAGGGTTGTGGATGGCATGAACAACTCTGGGTCATGGGCTCAAGCCTCTAGATTCTATGAACAGCTCAAACTTGTGGTTGACATCAAAGACTCCTAGTCATTAGCTTAGGTCTCTTGAAGTTATGCACAACTTAAGGTTATCGATGACAAGAAAGACTCTGGGTCACGAGCTGAGGGCTTTAGGTGTTATACACAGGTTAGAGTTGTCAATGACATGAAAGACTTTGCATCAAGAGCTCAAGGCTCTAGATACTATGAATAACTCAAGGCTATGGTTGACATGAATGACTCTAGATCATGAACTTAAGGCTTTATATGCTATGAACAACTCCGGGCTATGGATGACGTGAGTTACTCTAGGTCGTGAGACCAAAGCTCTAGATGCTATAAAGAGCTCAGAGTTGTGGATGATATGAATGACTTAGGATCCTATGAGCTTAAGCCTCTAGAAGCTATGAATTGCTCAAGGCTTTGGAAGATATGAATGACTCTCGGTCATGAGCTCAGGGCTATAGAAGCTATGAACAACTCAGGGTGGTAATTAAAATGAATGAATTTGGGAAGTGAGCTGAAGGCTCTAGATGCTACTAAAAAGATAGGGTTGTGGATGGCATGAACAACTCTGGGTCATGGGCTAAGGCCTCTAGATTCTATGAACAGCTCAAACCTATGGTTGACATCAAAGACTCCTAGTCGTTAGCTTAGGGCTCTTGAAGTTATGCATGATAACTACTCAAAAAGTGCTATTTTATAGCTTGTAATTAACTATTTTAAACACTTTTGAGTAGTAGTTATTACCTTTTAACTCAATTGACATGTTAAGGACTCTTGCAATCGTTTCTAATCAAATTGTGTTAAGTTTTGGTGTTTTTGATAGCTTTTTTATCACCAAAGCAATCCAAGATTGAGGAGAGTTCTATAGAATCCATGGCAAAGAAAATGGAATCTCATTTACATGAAGAACCTAAGCTTTGGACCTTTATAGTCCTTTTCCAAAAGCAAATCATGAATGCAAGGAGGGGAAACAAAGAGAGAAATCTAACATGAAGAAATTCAAGAGGACAGAAACTCGAGAACTTCCTGGAGTCCATTTTATGCATACTATATGTTGTTTTGAAGCTCGGGAAGTCAGGAGTCCAACGCTTCAAACGGTGTGCAAATCAGAGCTGAAATGAAGAAGTTATGGTCATTGGAATCAAATTGCACCAAGCTGAAAGGCAATTTCGCAAGTTGCGAAATCACAAAGTGCTAGTGCGAAATCAGCCTTTTTGTGCGAAATGGAGACTTTCAGTTTGCGAAATTTCACAGCCCTTGTTGCATGCTATGAAATCCACCTGAGTGCTTCCAGATATTTGTGAACGACTCTTTTAGATTTTTTCTTCACATATTTGTTGCTTAAATCCCCATTTTCTCCTTGTAATCCACCAATCATAGGATTCCTTAGTTAGTAAGTAAGAACAAAGGGTGAATAACCTCTTATATATAGTTTTGTAATTTTCTTTACACAGACATCTCGGGAGCTTGTTCTCAAAGACAAACTTTTTGTATAGTTTTGAAGGAAGTAATACACAGAGCTTTGCTCTGCCTTACCTTCTCATTTTGATTGTATTTTTCTCACTAGCCAAACAAACTCTGAGGATGTTTCCTCAGAGAATGGGTGGCTAGGCTTTTTGTCTCTTGGAGTTAAGGAAGCTAGGTAAGGAGTCGAATGTAAGAATTGGAAGTTTTGTTGTTTCAGCTTTTAATGAAGAGAAAGTGTAACCCGTTCATGGTTTCTATGTTTTTAGTTAACTTAAAACGCCTTTAAATCACCTAGGCCAACACTTGGTAAGGCAAGTGATCTCCGCCCACTGAGATACACTAGTTTATCTCTTACGAACCTTTGGGAGGTGGTTCAAAGGTAGGATTTTCTAGAATAACCAACACTTGGTAAGCTTTTGGACTTTAAGGAGACATCCATTAGTTATCTCTTGCGAGCTTTTGAAGGGAAATCCAAGGTTAAAGATCACCTTGAATGGTAAATGCTAGGTAAGAGGCACGAGCCATTGCAAGATGAATCAATGAGAGGGATTTAGTGTTTGAATCCATAAAAGGGAAGCATCTGTACCACACTGGTTCGAGAAATAACTATATGTTAATTCTCTAATGCGAGGAAAAGATTCAAGTGACCGGAACTCTATTTTTGTATTAGGAACCTGAGCTGAGTGATCCAAAAACTCCAAGAAACACTTTTCTTTATAAGTAAATTCAGTTACTATTTTTGGTTAGTTTAAAACCAATCCTTTTTAAAACCAAAGTTTATGTTTTCTTTTAAAGCTAACCTTGAAATGAAAAAGAACCAATTCAACTTTAAATTAATATCAGTTGTAAGTTGAAAACCCTTCCTAGTGAACGATCCTAGAGCCACTATGCTATGCTAGCTGAGGCTATCCTAGTACATGGTGATATAGGTTATAAATGTTGTTGATTACTCCCATCTGCGGACCGAAATCAAGGTATACTAGTTGATTGATCACCAATCAACAAGACATACACTAGTTGGGCACGAAATCAATGCATAACTTAAGGTGATCGATGACAAGAAAGACTCTAGGTCGTGAGCTAAGGGCTTTAGATGGTATGCACAGGTTAGAGTTTTTGATGACATGAAAGACTCTGCGTCAAGAGCTCAAGGCTCTAGATACTATGAATACCTCAAGGTTGTAGTTGACATGAAAGACTCTGGATCACGAGCTTAAGACTTTATTTGCTATGAACAACTCTAGGCTATGGATGACGTGAGCTACTCTAGGTCGTGAGACCAAAGCTCTAGATGCTATAAAGAGCTCAGAGTTGTGGATGATATGAATGACTAAGGATCCTATGAGCTTAAGCCTCTAGACGCTATGAACTACTTAAGGTTGTGGACGATATGAATGATTCTGCATTATGAGCTGAAGCCTCTGGATGATATGAACCACTAAGGGCTATGGATGACATGAACGACTCTAGGTTATGAGTTCAGGGCTCTAGATACTATCAAAAACTCAAGAGGGTTGTTGACATGAAAGACTCTAGGTGCTGAGCTTAGGGCTTTAGAAGCTATAAACAACTCATAGTTATGGATGATATGGACGACTTGGGATCCCGTGAGCTTAGGCCATGGATGTTATGAGCCGCTCTAGGTTGTAGATGATACAAACAATTCTGTGTCATGAGCTCAAGCCTTTAGATGCGATGAACTGCTCTGGGTAATGGAAGACATGAACGACTCTAGGTCATGAGCTTAGGGCTCTAGATGCTACAAAAAAACCAGTGTTGTGGATGACATGAACAATTCCGGGTCATGGGATCAGGTCTCTAGATTTTATGTAAAGCTCAAGGTTGTGGTTGACATCAAAGACTCCTAGTTATGAGCTTAGAGCTCTGGATGTTATATACAACTTAAGGCTATTATTGAAATGAAAGACTCCGAGTCATAAGTTGAGGGCTTTAGATGCTATACATAGGTTAGGGTTGTCGATGACATGAAAGAATTTGGGTCGAGAGCTAAGGGCTCTAGATGGTTGAATAGCTTAGGGCTTTGGTTGATATGAACGACTCTAGGTTGTGAGCTTAAGTCTCTAAATGCTATGAACAACTCTCAACTATGGATGCCATGAGCCACTCGTGGTTGTGAGCCTAGGGCTTTAGATGCTATGAAGAGCTTAGAGTTGTGGATGATATGAATCACCCAAGATCCTGTGAGCTTAAGCCTCTTGATCTTATGAATTGCTCAAAGTTGTGGATGATGTGAATGATTGTCGATCATGAGCTCAAGCCTCAATATGCTATGAACTTCCACACTATGGATGACATGAACGACTCCAAATTGTGAGATTGAGGTTGTAGATGCTATCAACAACTCAGGGTTGTGAATAACATGAATGTCTCTAGTTCATGAGATTAGGCCTCTAGATTCTATGAATAGCTCAGGGTTGTGGTTGACAAGAAAGAATCTAAGTTATGAGCTTAGGGCTCTAGATGCTATGCACAGGTTAAGATTGTCGATGATAAGAAAGACTCTAAGTCATGATTTTTTGGGTTTTAGATGCTATGAACATCTCAAGGCTATGGTTGACATGAACGACTCTGTGTCCATAACTCAGGGCTCTCGATGCTATGAACTAATCAAGGTTGTGGTTAACATGAACGACTCTAGGTTATGAGCTTAAGGCTCTAGATGCTATGAACAATGTAGGTTTGTGGTTGACATGAAGACTCTAGGTTGTGAGCTTAGGGCTCTAGATGCTCTTAATAACTCAATGTTGTGGATAACATAAATGACACTAGTCATGAGCTAAGACCTCTAGATTCTATGGACAACTCAAGGTTAGAGTTAACATGAAAGAGTCCAAGTGTGGACCCTCCCCCAATCCACCGACTGACACGGCTCACGATTAAAAATAATAGAAGTGTAGAAAAAATGGTTTTCGAGTTTTGGAAAATCCATCCCCAATGAGGAATAGTTTTGTTTGGAGTCACCACTTACTTTTTATTTTTATTTTTGAAATGTGAAAAATTAAGTAAGAATAAAAACCCCATCAATGACTCCAATTAAGAAAAAGCGGTCCGCGAAACTCGATTTCTAGGTCTGGGGATCAGGTCACCTATTAAGATGGTACCTCATGCGATGTAGCACCCCTCTAGGTCTAGGGTTCGGTCTCTACTAGTGAATAGGGTACATTGGAGCATATGGGTTAAAGATCAGTCAATCCCCCCAGACTACATGGATGACAAGACTCATACAATCCTAGCTGGTATTTGACATGCATAGGAAATCGATAATAAGAACAATGATGTGTACTTGAGGTCCTTAGCCATGCACTGTAGAAAAGGGTGAGTTAATAAGCATAAGCACACAACATAAGCAATCACTAAATCTACTAAAATTTAGTCGTATTTCTACTTGAATTAAGAGAATTTTCAGCCATGAACCAACCTCTAATCTCCACCAAACGACCACCCAAGATGCAACTATGAAACTTCATTACGTCATTGAAATTTAGCTATTCTAATTCCATTTGACTTTTAGCTAGGAATTAACATCTTTTTCACTTGAATTTCATCAACTAACAACCACAAATTCCATAATTCTCCATAAAAATAAAAAAATAAAAAAAACAAAATTCACCTACCAAAGATCAATTATAGGACACCGAATTCATGAAAGTCGCATGGATTTTCTTTCACATGAGTCGATACTAGTGGCAGTAGGGAATGAGGTCTGGATTGATAGGAGTTGTGGATCAAAACTAGATGATGTTACAAGGGTGATGGGGTGCACATTGTGAGTGGGATAGATGGCGGTGGTTGTGTGTGTGGGTGAGCATGTGGTTGGGGACGGCTGCATAGTGAGGTGTGAGAGAGACCTTGAGCTGCATATGGGCAGTATGGGAGCTATAGGATGGTCGTGAGGGAGTACAGCTGCATGGGTGAGGTGTGAGGGAGACCTTGAGCCGCATATGGGCAGTATGGGAGCTATGGGATGGCCGTGAGGGGGTGCGGCTACATGGGTGAGGTGTGAGGGAGACCTTGAGTTGTATATGGGCAGTATGGGAGCTATGGGATGGCCGTGAGGGGGTGCGACTGTATATAAATTCAACCATTCATTTTATTTTGAATTCCATCCACCATGTCATTGTCTTATGAATCTTCATTAAATTCTTTAAAAATTCGACCACACAACATTCACACTTTCATTTTTTTATTCATTTTAATGAATTAATAAACATTGAAGCCACTAACATGATATCCACTCAAACACCAACACGACATGAATTTCAACCACATAAAGACCAATTTCCCTTGTATTTTTTTTCTCCATTAACGCAGCAAAGTGGGTTCACATGAAAGTGGTTGTATTCTCTATTAGATCCCCACATGAAAACAATTGCATCTTCCCTTAAATATTTACTCAATATGCCACCATTTTCAACCATAAAAAATAAAAATCTACTAACCTACACACATGGTTTCTAGTAAATCAACACTGTTGAATCATCTAATTTCCCAGTAAAATTCAACCATGAGAACACGTGGCTGCAACTTTCCAAAAATTCATTTCTTCAATAACAGAAAATATTTCCACCAAAATCATCTAATCACACTCATACCCAAGGCATTGTACCTAAAAGAAACGCATGGTGGTAAACTACCTGATGCACACTATGGGATGGACACCAAAACTAAAGGAAAACATCAATAATATAGCAACAAAAGAAACAAATTATAACACAAATCAATAAGCCATTAAATGAAGCTTCATCTCATGGAATATTAGTGAGCTTACAGGCCAGGTGAGAGAGACCATAAACACCAAGAAAAAAATGATAATAATAAAAAGATGATTTTTAAGCATCACACAATGAAAATAGACCAAGTCTGTATTATTTATCCAACATGAACAAAGAAACAGTTGTTGAAAAAAATGGCAACCAACTTACAAATGTTTTAGACATTAATAAACATCATAAGGCCATCTGCTACTCATACCATATATTGACAAAAAAAAAAATAAAAAAATCCAAGAATAGCATGCAATGAACAAGGAATAGGGTAATAACGAAAATGAATGAGAAATCTGCAATAGTCATACATCAAAGTGTCCTTTTGATTCTACTCCTCCTATGTGTTGTTTCTTCTTTGGAATGCTTTCTCAGAATCTACTCCTCTCTTTCTAGATGCAGAGCCCTTGGAGATTCTAAGAATCCCTCCCACACTTTCAGTCGTCACCCCAGTAGAATCTCCCACCCAAAATCTCTAAGACCTTTTTCTTTACACTCTCTCTGAAAATCCTTTAATACTAGCTTCCCCCTCTCAGCATCTACACCACGTCATTTTTCTTCCATTTCATATTTGAAATTGCCCACCATCACCCTCGGAACTCTAGCTTATTCAACTCCTCCTTTAGTCATGAGGTGGGCAGTTGCCCTTCATAAATCCCCCATTGCTTACCCATCAAGAATCCATATAGATTTGGGGTGGGTTGCAATCAACCCACAAATCGATTGAGCTAGTTGAGAAAAATTCTCAAATTCTGACAGAGCATTCCTTGAAGAGTAAGGAATCCAACAAAAAAATGGTGCACGATTTTGAGCTTGGATGAGAGAGAAATGACTAAAACAAGCCAGAGTGCTCCAATTTAGATGCGCTTCAGTGAGCTACCTCGATGAATTGGTTGAGCCCGTTGATAAAAATTCTCAAATTTTGACAGAATATTCCTAAGGAATCTAACAAAAAAAAATGGTGCATAGTTCTGAGCTCGGATGAGAGAGAAATGACTAAAACAAGCCAGAGTGCTCCAATTCGGATGGGCTTCAGTGAGCTCCAACTAAATTGAAGTTTTTGTGGAGACCTTAACCTCTATCCTATAACATGATATGAACCAAGGAATTGGCCATGATGACATTTCATAATTGATTACTACTCAAAAAGTGCTATTTTATAGCTTGTAATTAACTCTTTTAAACACTTTTGAGTAGTAGTTATTACCTTTTAACTCAATTGGCATGTTAAGGACCCTTGCAATCATTTCTAATCAAATTGTGTTAAGTTTGGTGTTTTTGATAGCTTGTTGATCACCAAAGCAATCTAAGATTGAGGGAGAGCTTTGTATAATCCATGGCAAAGCAAATGGAAACTCATTTACAATAAGAATACAAGCTTTGGAGCTTTGTAGTCCTTTGCCAAAAGCAAATCAAGAATTCAAGGAGGAAAAACAGAGAGAGGAATCTAACATGAAGAAATCCAAGAGGATAGCAATTGCAGGACTCATTTTGAATATTTCTTGGAGTCCATTTTATGCATACTATATGTCGTTTCGAAGCTCGGGAATTCAGGAGTCCAACGCTTCAAACGGTGCACAAATCAGAGCTGAAATGAAGATGTTATGGCCATTGGAAGACAATCGCACCAAGCTAAAAGACAATTTCGCAAGCTGCGAAATCACAAAGTGCAAGCTACGAAATCAACCTTTTCTTGCGAAATGGACACTTTCAGCTAGTGAAATTTTTGCAGGTCATGTTGCAAGCTGTGAAATCCACCAGTGTGCTCCTAGATATTTGCAACTGACTCTTTTAGATTTTTTCTTCAGATATTTGTTGTTTAAATCCCTATTTTCTCCTTGTAATCCACCAATAATAGGATTTCTTAGTTAGGAAGTAAGAAAATAGGGTGAATAACCTCCCATATATCATTTGTAATCTTCTTTCTACAGAGATATCTCGGGAGTTTGTTCTCAGAGACCAACTTTTTGTATAGTTTTAAAAAAAGTAATACACAGAGCTTTGCTCTGCCTTACCTACTCGTTTTGATTGTATTTTTCTCACTAGCCAAACAAGCTCTGAGGATGTTTCCTTAGAGAATGAGTGGCTAGGCTTTTTGTCTCTTAGAGTGAAGGAAGCTGGGTAAGGTGCCGAATACAAAAATTGGAAGTTTTGTTGTTTCAGCTTTTAATGAAGAGAAAGTGTGACCTGTTAATGGTTTCTATGTTTTTAGTTAACTTAAAACGCCTTAAAATCACCCGGGCCAACACTTGGTAAGGCAAGTGGTCTCCGTCCATTGAGATACACTAGTTATCTCTTGCGAGCCTTTGGGAGGTGGTTTAAAGGTAGGGTTTTCTAGAATAGCCAACACTTGGTAAGCTTTTGGACTCCAAGGAGACATCCATTAGTTATCTCTTGCGAGCTTTTGACGGATAATCCAAGGTTAAGAATCACCTTAAATGACCAATACTAGGTGAGAGGTATGAACCATTGCAAGATGATTCAGTGATAGGGAATTAGTGTTTGAATCCATAAAAGGGAAGCATATGTACCACACCGATTCGGGAAATAACTATATGTTAAATCCCCAATGCAAGAAAAAGATTCAAGTGACCGAAACTATCTTTTTGTATTAGGAACCTGAACCTAGTGATCCAAAAACTCCAAGAAAAACTTTTCTTTGTAAGTAATTTCCGTTACTTTATCGGTTTCACTTTAAAACCAACCTTTTCAAATAGCTTTATGTTTTCTTTTAAAGCTAACCTTGAAATGAAAAAGCACCAATTCAGCTTTGAATTAATATCAAATGTAATTTGAAAACCCATCCCAGTGAATGATCCTAGAGCCACTATGCTATGCTAGCTGAGGCTATCCTAGTACATGGTGAAATAGGTTTATAAATTTTGTTGATTACTCCCGTCTGAGGACCGAAATCAAGGTACACTAGTTGATTGAACACCAATCAATAGGACATACACCAGCTGGGCACGAAATCAATAATGGACCAAACGCTCACACTAAATCGAACCATAGGTGAACTCACGTGAGGTCCGAAAACCGATTAAGCCCAACAAGGGCTCCATGGATATGACATACAAAAATTGGGTGCGGGCGACACCCCCCTAAATACATGCAAGTGTGATATTAACCTCTATCCTATAACATGATATGAACCAAGGAATTGGCCATGATGTCATTTCATAATGGACCAAACGCTCGCACGAAATCAAACCATAGGTGAACTCACATGAGGTTCAAAAACCGATTAAGCCCAACAAGGGCTCCATGGTCATGACATATAAAAATTGGGTGCGGGCGACACCCTTAAAATACATGCAGGTGTCAAGGGACAAACTTGAGGGTCTATACCGGGTCATGAGCTAAGGGTTGTAGGTGCCATACATAGGTTTGGGTTGTCGATCAAATGAAAGACATTGGGTCATGAGCTGAGGGCTCTAGATGCTATGAACAGCTCAGGGTTCTGGATGACATGAACGACTCTGGGTCGTGAGCTCCAAGCTTTATATACTATAAACAACTCAGGGTTGTGGTTGACATTAACAACTTTGGGTCATGAACTCGGGGCTCTAGATGCCTTGAATAGCTCAGAGCTCTGAACTACTCAAGGTTATTGATGACATGAACAACTCCGGGTTGTGATCACAGGGCTCTAGATGTTATAAACTACTCATGGTGCTAGTTGACATGAGCAACTCTGGGTCGTGAGCTCAAGGCTCTAGATGCAACATAGACCTCTGGGTTATAGTTGACATGAATGACTTTGGGTCGTGAGCTCAATCCTCTCGATACTACGAACACCTCATGGTTGGGGATGACATGAACGATTCCAAGTCGTGAGCTCAGTGGTATAAGTTCTATGAACTACCTAAGGTTTTTGATGACATGAACTACTCTAGGTCATGAGCTCAGGCCTCTAAATGCTATGAACAACTGGGGCTATGGTGGATAAGAACTACTCCAAGTCATGATCTCAAGCCTCTAGATGCTATGAACAACTCAGGGTTATGGTTGACATGAACGACTTTAGGTCATGAGCTTAAGGCTCTAAATGCTTTTAACAACTCAGAGTTGTGGATAACATGAATGAGTTTAGGTCATGGCCTCAAGATTCTATGAACAACTTAGGGTTGTGGTTGATATGAAAGGCTCCGGGTCCTGAGCTTAGGGTTCTAAAAGTTATGAACAACTCAAAGTTTTGGATTATATGAATGACATGGGATCCTGTGAGCTTAGTCTGCTAGATTTTATGAACTGATCAAGGCTAGGAAAAATATGAATGATTTTTGTGTCATGAGCTTAAGCCTTTAAATGCTATGAACTGCTTAACGTTGTGGATGACATGAACGACTTCGGGTCATGAGCTTAGGGCTCGAGATGCTATCAACAACTTAGGGTTATGGTTGACTTGAGCAACTTTGGGTCATGAGCTCAAGGGTCTAGATGCTATGAATAACTCATAGTTGTCTATGATATGAATGACTTGGTCTCTAGTGACCTGAGGCCTCTAGATGTTATGAACCACTTAGGGTTGTGGATGTTAATAACGATTCTACATGATGCGCTCAAGCCTCTATATGCTATGACCAACCCTGGGTCATGAGCTCAAGTCTTTAGATGATATGAACTACTCATGGTTATGGTTGATAAGAAGAAGTTTGGGTCGTGAGCTCTGGGCTCTTGATTCTATGAACAACAAAGGATTATGGATGACACAAGTACTCCGGTCATGAGCTTACAACTTTGGATGCTATGAAGAACTCAGGGTATTGGATGATATGAACAACTCGAGATTTCGTGAGCTTAGTCCTCTAGATGCTATGAATAGCTCAAGGTTGAGGATGATATGAACGATTCTTGGTCGTGAGCCCATGGCTCTAAATGATATGAATAGCTTAAGGCTATGGATGACATGAACAACCCCAGGTAGTGAGTTGAGGGCTCTAGATGCTATGAACAACGTAAGGCTATAGTTGACAAGAACAACTTTAGGTCGTGAGCTGAATGCTCTAAATGCTAAGAATAGCTCAAGGCTACGGATGACATGAATGACTCTGGGTCTTGAGCTCAGGGCTCTAGATACAATGAATAGCTTAGGGTTGTGGTTGACACGAATGACTTTGGTTCATGAGGTCACGACTCTAAATGCTATGAATAGCTCAAGGCTGTGAATGATATAAACTACTTCGGGTCATGAGTTGAGGGCTATGGATGCTATGAACAAGAAAGCATTATGGATGATATGCACGAATCAGGATCCCATGAAGTCAAGCCTTTAGATGCTAAGTACAACTCAAAGCTGTGGATGATATGAATTTATCTGCTTCATGAGCTCAAGGTTGTGGATGACATGAACGACTCCGAGTCGTTAGTTCAGGGTTATGGATGATATGAAAAACTTAGGATCCATGAGCCTAAGCTTCTAGATGCTATAAACAACTTAAGGTTGAGGATAATATGAACGATTCTTGGTCATGAGCCAATGTCTTTAAATGCTATGAACAACTCAAGGTTGTGCATCACATGAAAGACTCTGAATCGTGAGCTTAGGGCTCTATATGTTATGAAAAGCTCAAGATTGTGGTTGATAAGAATGAGTTTGGGTCATGAGCTCACGACTCTAGATGCTATAAACAACTCACGGTTGTTAATGACATAAGCTACTCTAGGTAATGAGCTCACAACTTTGAATGCTATGAACAACTCAAGGTTGTGAATGATATCAACAACTAATGATCCTGTGACATCAGTCCTCTAGATGTTATGAGCAGCTCAAGGTTGTTTATCATATGAATGGTTCTTGGTCGTGAGCTCATGGCTCTAAATGCTATAAGGAGTTGGGGTTTATGGATGACATGAATGATGAATCACTCCAAGTAGTGAGCTCAAGGCTCTAAATGTTACGAATAGCTCAAGGCTATGTTTGACAACAACAACTCTAGGTCGTGAGCTCAGTGCTTTAGATGCTATGAACAACTTAAGGTTATAGTTGAATACTAGTCCCCCGTCCCGCTAATGCCATGGATGACTCCGAGTTGTGAGTTGAGGGCTCTAGATGCTATGAGCAACTCAAGGTTGTGGATGACATGAATGACTCTAGGTCATGAGCTCATGGTTCATGAACTCAAGGCTCTAGACACAATGAACAACTCAAGGTTATGGATGTATAAACGACTTAGGGTTATGAGCTTAGGACCCTAGACGTTATAAACACCTCATTATTGTGGATGATATGAACGACTTGAGATCCCATGAACTTAGGTCTCTAAATGCTTTTAACAACTTAGGGTTGAGGATGATATGAATGATTCTTGGTCGTGACCCTGATTCGGGCCTAGTTGGTGTACCTTGATTTTGGTCCTTAGACAGGAGTAATCAACAAAATTTATAACCTATATCACCGTGTACTAGGATAGCCTCAGCTAGCGTAGCATAGTGGCTCTAGGATCATTCACTGGGAAGGGTTTTCAAGTTACAACTGATAATAATTCAAAGTTGAATTGATGCTTTTTCATTTCAAGGTTAGCTTTAAAAGAAAACATAATCTTTGGTTGAAAAAGGATTGGTTTTAAGCTAACAAAAAATAATAGTAACTGAGATTGCTAATAAAGAAAAACGTTTCTTGGAGTTTTAGGATCATTGGGGTTAGGCTCCTAATACAAAAACAGAGTTCTGGTCACTTGAATCTTTTCCTCGCATTAGAGAATTAACATATAGTTAATTCTCTAACCGGTGTGGTACAAATGCTTCCCTTTTATGGATTCAAACACTAACTCCCTCTCACTTATTCATCTTGCAATGGCTCATGCCTCTCACCTAGCATTTTCCATTCAAGGTGATTCTTAACCTTGGATTTCCCTTCTCAAGCTCGCAAGAGATAACTAATGGATGTCTCCTTAGAGTCCAAAAGCTTACCAAGTGTTGGCAATTCTAGAAAATCCTACCTTCAAGTCATCTCCTAAAGGCTCGCAAGAGATAAACTAGTGCATCTCAATGGATGGAGATCACTTGCCTTACCAAGTGTTGGCCCGGGTGATTTAAAGGCGTTTTAAGTTAACTAAAAACATAGAAACCATTAACGGGTCACACTTTCTCTTCATTAATAGCTGAAACAACAAAACTACCAATTCTTGCACTCGACACCTTACCCAGCTACCTTAGATCTAAGAGACAAAAAGCCTAGCCACTCATTCTTTGAGGAGACATCCTCAGAGCTTGTTTGGCTAGTAAGAAAAATACAATCAAAATGAGTAGGTAAGGCAGAGCAAAGCTCTGTATATTACTTCCTTCAAAACTATACAAAAAATGGTCTCTGAGAACAAGCTCCCGAGATATCCCTGTGTAATGAAAATTACAAACAATATATATGAGGTTATTCACCCTTTGTTCTTACTTACTAACTAAGGAATCCTATGATTGGTGGATTACAAGGAGAAAATGGGGATTTAAACA
>JAAKHE010001048.1:18850-32582 GCA_011039315.1 Vitis labrusca
CCTTGGATTAACTTATTGAAGTAATGAAGGTTGATAAATTGAAGATTTCAAGTAAGAGGTAATATCTTTGATTTTGGAATAGAACTTTAGAATTCCTACACTTGTAATATGTCTTGTGATTGAAAACTATTGATTTCCACAAATTAAATTAATTTAAAAATTATGAACTACGAGCTTAGATTACCTATTTGCCCATTTTAAGATAGTTTCATATATCAAGACATAAACTCACCACTATTCATGTAATTTCAAGTCATATAAAAATTTATTAGTTTTTCAAGATTTTATGAGAATTTTTTTTGTACGTATTTTTTTTATATCATTTCAATAAAAAAAAATGGGGTCAGTTGGTGTTGTGCCAACTAGATGCAGGCTCATCTAATTTCACCAAAGTCAGATGGATTATTTTCTTGCACAAAAAGATGTCCGGACAGGTGGTCCAGGCATGCCCCTCTGAAACTTAAGTCTAGCAAGAGTAAATCTAACTTTTTGAATGGCTATGTACACACATACCTTTTTCATGCTTATGGAGGGGTTTTTATAGAACGTATGGCACCATCGTCACATCGTTGATTGTGCATTCATGCATTTCTTGCACTTATGATTGTCGTCGTGGCGAATAATATGCCATAATAAGGTAGTCAACACCATTATCTTAGAGTGGATTGGGAAATCATACCAAATAAAAGTTGTTGATTGGCGCCATTTGTTGTCTATCGTGCAAACATCCTGGACCATGTGGTTGGTTGTGCATTTACGTTTTTCAATGTCACTAATTGTGAATAACAATTGAAGGACATTGATTTTTGGGTGTAAATGTTGTTTTGATTGTCGCTTAGGCATTGTTGGTGGTTAATCATCCGCTCAATGCTTGGAATATCCTACTAGCTTGGTTGCTCATCTAAAAGTCCCATAGTCAGCTTGGTTTATCCATTCTGTCTGGCATTGGGGAAGAAGGAAATTTGTCTTTCTTCTTACGCTAAATAGAGCTTGTCTTAGTCCAAATAAATTTCTCCCAGATGGATTATTTGCTTGCCTTGGGCGACCAAAGGGTCTTGAGCCTATGAAGGACAAGTGGAGGGAAGCTTCCCACAATTCCTCCTAATCCGTCTACCTTTGTTTGGTCAAGTTGCTGATGAACTGGGGCATGATGGATTATCTGTTTTTTTAAGTTTTTGGGCGCCAAGGGATGCGTGTCTTTTAGTGCATTTCCTATACATAGTGTTCTCTCGTCTATGTTGCTTCTTTGTCATTACTTTGCTTACCATCGATTGCGTCTTTTCACCTCCATCATCGTCAACTAGTATGCTACTAGAGGATTTCTTTTCTCGCCTAAAAGCGTTTTGGTCTTAGATTAGGTAAGTTTTTTACTGTCATTTTGATTCTTTGTTGGGCTAGTTTTTGCTTTTCTGATTGTGTTGGTGTTGTTTGTTTGGAGAGAAAATGGACATATCAATGTCCAGATTTTGGGCATTTTAGACTTCTTGTTTGCTTCTATGTCGTCATTGTATTTGTGTTGTTGTCTCATGCTTTCACTGTCATCGTGATGGTGCGAAGGTGCGATGTATGCGATTCAGCATTCGTCATTGGCGAAGGAGTTTTTTCTACAAGTTTTCACAATCAAATCCATCTAGATTTAGATTATAGTTCATTTAGTTTTAAATGTCCGTTAAACGACGAATGGGTTGATTGATTGGTTCCACTAACTACATTGATCCGTGCAGGTTTCCACACAACCCAGATCCGTATGATATAATGGATAGAGGAGGAATTACTAATACCAACAGAAGGCCTCAGCAAGGCAGATGAAAAAAATGCTAGAGTCGGGCACTCTAAGCTAAATTGCCAATTGGTGACCTGTCCAAGCAGGAGTTTTGTGCTCGTTTTTGAGTTCTGGACACCATACTGATTCAACTATCAGTCGACGAAGCTTTATCGTCAGTCGATATCCTGAATAACATGATATACTTTACTAAAGAACAGTTTTTCGTGGGGCTTCGTCTTCGTCTTCCTTTTCTTCTTAAACAATTTCTTCACTTCACACAAATTCCTCCTACTTTCCTTCATACGAACATAATCTGGATATCGATGGGATGCAATGTGTTGGATATGCTTTTCCAATTAGATCTTCCTCTACTAGAAGTCTTACTCATCTACACTGTCAAGATGAACCCAAAGGAGAGGTTCAACTTATTTGCCCACATCCCTTCTCTCCAATTCGTGACCAATTTTTTGAACTCAAGCAAAGGCTGAGCTAAGGGGCATGTTTTGGTGTTTGGCCCCTATAGTGGTTTTTTTTAGGGTCTAGATAAAGTTTTTGCTCCGCAACGTTTGTTGAAGATTCCAAGTAGACTATGATTTTACTATTTTCGTCTTGTCTTGCTACTATTCTATCCTTGTTGCTAACCTACTCACGATCTTCATGTTTGTCTAATACATGCAAAGAGAGGTGGGGACGTCTTGCGGAGTGGGTGGAGAAGGCTTCATTTGCCTATTTAAACAAGTTGTTCAAGATTGATGCTACTGAATGGGTTCACAACTTTCTTCTATCAGATAAAAACCTCCAGGTCTTAATTGAAAATTCAATGTCTTGATCATCCTAGTGTTTTCCCGGCTAGCTTCTCCGTCTTTAGTGCCCGACAAACATTTCGTGCTGAATGATGTACTTTTCTACAAGGTTGCTTGTTTGGCTTATTCTAAAGCACGTCAGGTTTTTTTAGAGGAACGTGATAAGAAACACTAGGAGGGAACACTGAAGCAAGCTCAAGTTGCTAGTCGTCCGGCTTCCAACTTCGTTGTTCGTCTTTATGCCCAAAATAAGAAGCCCGCGACTCGTCCCATAAAAAAAGCGAGAACTCCACCTCCTGCCTTGCTGTCTTCATCGCCTTCTTCGTCTTTTTTTTTTTTTTTTTGTCCTTTTCATCTTCCAATGATGAGACAGAAGAAAGAGAGTCAGCTGCTACCCTCAATTATTTACGATGAGAACGAAGAAGAGGAGATGGCTACCAATTTGAGAGCCAGATTCCGTAAGAGGCAATGTGAGCGTCTGTCTAAGTCTATCGTTATTGGCCCATCTTCTTCAAAGAAGGGTCATCCAGCTCCCGGTTTGGACTCTCCGTCCAAGCCAACATCGTCGACTCAGGTTTGAATGATAAACCCTCATCTGTTGGTGATATTCCCAACCACAAGATGAGGAAACCCTTTGTCGTCTTAGGGAGCATCAATGAGGATTCATTCAAGTGTCTAAATCCTTCTCCTCACGGCCCAAAGTCGGCCTATGTTCCCAGCATGAAGAAAGTGTCTAAGCTTATAAGGCGTATCCCAACCTTTATCGAAATGGAGCCTCCAGTGTAGGACATAAAGAGCTCTTTCCAGCTATGCAACGAATTCTGGTTGAGGTGGATGAAGACCCTAATTAGTCTTTCATGGCGCGACTTCTTTATGGTACTCCGGACATTGCCATTGTTCGCATCATTCATATAAGGGATTACACTGCTTTTGAGACAGTGGACGTGGTTAGTCGTTCCCCTCTTTTTCACTTGTGACTTTTCTCATTTTTCCTTTAGTGTCTTATTTCATAATGATCTTTGCTACCCCTAGATGATAGTCGAGGTTCGTAACCACATACGACAACAAGCGCACATTTTCCAACGACTAGAAGCAATTGAAACCATGATGGCATATATTGCCCATAACATGGACAAAAATGGGGAGCTCTTAGTTGTCATGAAGACGACAATGAGCGAGGTTGTTACTACCCAAAAGTTGGTTGAAAAGGGTGTCTTCCTGCTGAGGAAAGTCGAGGAAGAGAAGAAAGCATCCCAGGCCAAGGCTCACTGCCTTGCTAAAGAGAAAGTTGTTATTGCGGCCAAGAAAGAGAAGGTTGAAGAGAAGACTGCCCAGTTGAGAAGTGAGCTATAAGATCTTCGGGAAGGGTTTTCCACTCAAAAGAATGATATAGAAACAGACTATTAAAAGCAGGTTGATGACATATTCTTCTATGACTACCGGTGTTGTATGAAGAACCATGACATTGCAAACGATACTCCTAGGTTCCCTTCTGATGATGAGGAAGATGAGTTTTCGGGCAGTCCTGCACTATGAGATGGACATGGTTTAGGAGACGGACCCTTCCGTTGAAGACGGCTCCCATGATGAGCGGACTTGACTTATTTTACTTTTATTTTGTTTAGCCGATTGTGGCCTAGATTTTTATGCCTATATACACAATGTATGCTCAATTATGAATACACTTATTAATTTTCCTTCTAGTGTGCTCTTTTTAGCAATTTGTCTTTGCTATATTATTTTTAAGTTAGTTACATTCAAAGGGAAGAGCAGAGACACGTCGTCTAGTGTTTGGAGGTGATATGCCCCCAAGTCTCCTACCTTAATTACAACATAAGGTCCTTCCCAATTAGCTTATAGCTTTCCATGTCCCATTTCAGTTGTGTTTTTTAAGACTCTTTTAAGAACCAAAGATCCTAACTGAAAAAATCGTAGTCATGCCTTTTTGTTGTACTGAGTGATTGCCCTCTAATAGTAAGAAGCTATTCGGATAGCTGGAGTTTTTTACTTTTCTTCAACACAATCTAGTTGCCTTATGAGTTCATTGTTGTCTTTTTTATCTTGCACTGCTATTTTGGTAGTAGGCATGCCAATTTTGGTTGGAATGATGGCTTCCATCCCATAAGCAAAGGCGAGGGAGTGGCTCCTGTTGGTCGTCTAGATGTTGTCTGGTAGGCCCATAAAACTTTGGGCAATTCATCTACCCATTTTCCTTTTATTCTTGCCAACATTTTCTTCAAAGCATTCAATAGGGCTTTGTTTGTTGACTTGGCATGTCTGTTGCTTTGCGGATAGCGGGGTGTTGAGTGAAAGTTCTTAATGTTTAGCTTTGAGCAAAATGTTCAGAAGACGATGCTATCAAATTAGGGCCTATTATCCATGATAATTGCTCGTGGAATTTCGAATTGACATATGATGTTTTTCTAGACAAATCTAGAAACATCTTTGTCTTTGATACTAACATAAGCTTCTATCTCCACCCACTTGCTGAAGTAGTCGATTGCAATGAGCAAAAACTTTTTTTGCGATGCTCCAATACGTAAGGGGTTGACTATATCCATTCCTCTACACAAATGGCCAAGGACTTGTGACCAGATTGAGGACTTTCAAAGGTACACAGGGAATGAGACTGTGTCATTGACATCGATCGCATCTTTTGACATAACTTTCAATGTCCCACTTCATGATGGGCCAATAATATCCTTACGTGTAGGCACGGTGCGCTAGAGTTTGTTCCCCTGGGTGATTGTCGTATATGCCATCATGGAGTTTGATTAGGACATACTTGGACTCTGGCTTGCTCAAACACTTTAGATATGGGTCTTCAAATGATCGTTTATAAAGTTGATCATTAATTAAAGTGATGCATGTTGCTTGTATACAAAGTTTGTGTGTTTGCTTTCTGTCTTTTGGTACATCCCCTGTTTGGAGGTATTTTATGATGTCAAGCATCCATCCTGAGTCTATTTAATCGATATTACATACTAGCCTAGGAGTGATGGAAGACGTGATTTTGAGGTAAATGGGTAGCATTACCGTCCCATTTATGGGGAAAGTGGCAGCTAGCTCGATTAGTGTGTTGGTATTTTCATTGTCCTTTTATGGCACCTGTTTGATGATCCATTCGTCTAGCTTTTTCAGGTGTTTTTCCACCAGGGCAAGGTATCGCGTCATACATTCATCCTTTGTTTCATACTCTTATTGAATTTGCCCAACAATTAGCTGAGAATTGCTCATGATTTCCAACTTGGTTATGGCTAACATTAGGGTAAGATCTAGCCTGACTAACATAGCTTCATATTTTGCCTCGTTGTTGGAAAACGAGAAGCTAAGGTGGGTAGTTTGTTATACTAGTTTCCCAATTGATGATTGCAGGAGTAGACCCACTCCGGATCCAGACACCTTGGACGCTCCGTCTACATGAAATATCCACCATTGCTTTCTAGGGCGATCGACTGGATGTGGTTTTTTTTTTTTCATGGAGTTCAACTATAAATTTGGTCATAACCTGTCTTTTTAAGGATAACCACGATTGATACTTGATCTCATACTCACTCAACTCGATTGCCCATTTCAACATCCGTCTGGATAGGTCTAGCTTGTGCAAGGTGACTCGAAGCGGCTGGTTTGTAAGTATGATCACTTGATGAGCCTAGAAGTGTGGGCGGAGCTTTTGAGCGACACTCTTTAGTGCTAGAGCAATTTGCTCCACTTAGGAATACCGTGTCTCAACATCCACCATTACTTTGCTCCCATAATAGATGGGTTTCTGTTCATTGTCTAGTATATGTCGAAATAGGATGACGCTGACAGTGTAATTAGATACGACCAGATACATGTAAAGTTCTTTGTCGGATTTGGGGGTGCTTAGAATAGGTGGTTCAATGAGGTAGTGTTTGACTGCCTCAAATGCCTATTTACATTCGTCTGTCCAGCTGAACGTGCTTGCCCCCTTAAATGTGAGGAAAAAAATGTTGCACCTTGTCTATGAAATGAGCTATGAAACGACCCAAAGTTGTGAGATGGCCTGTAAGGTGCTACAATTTGTTTTTGTTATTTGGAGCAGGTGTTTCCAAGATGGCTTTCACTTGAGCTGGATTAACTTCAATTCCCCTTTGGGTTACCATAAACCCTAGAAATTTTCCTGCATTGATGTCGAAGGCACATTTAACTAGATTGAGCTTCATGTTGTATGCTCGTATCAAATGGAATGTTTCTTCTAGGTGTTGAACATGCTCAACTTGGGTCTCATTCTTTACAAGAATGTCATCAATGTAGACTTCCATAGTTTTGTCGATCAAGGGCTTGAAGATTTTTGTCATTAGTCTCTGGTAGGTAGCGACAACATTCTTGAGTCCATACAACATGACTCTATAACAATATGGTCCTTGTAGCATGACAAAGACTATTTTCTCCTCGTCTGGCTATAACATAGGGATCTGGTGGTTTCCGAAAAAGGCATCTAAAAAGGATAGCACCCCATGCTCGATTGTGGCGTTGATTATCTGATCTATCTGGGTAAGAGAAAACTATCCTTTGGACAAGCATCATTCAGGTTGGTGTAGTCAACGTAAACTCACCACTTTCCCTTTTTTCTTTGGAATTACCACCACGTTCGCCAACCAATCTGAATATTTGACTTCTCTAATAAATCCGAATGCCAATAGCTTGTCAACTTCCATCTAGATGATTTTTTGACAATCCATATGAAAGCATTAGACTTTCTACTAGATAGGATACGATGTGGGTGAGACATTGAGCTTTTGGGAGGCCACGCCCGGATGGATTTCTTACATGTCCGAGTGAGTCTAGGCAAAAATGTTTTTATTGCACTAAATCGTATTCCCTAGCAGTTCTAGTTCATCTTGCACAAGTAAAAAACTGAATGTAGGTGATTTGATTTGTGTCATGTGAAAAGAGCAGTGGTTGAAGCGGATCAACCGCGGATGGATATTTCTCCATCGGGCTTAGTAACTGCTATTGTTACCTTGTGTTCGATGGTTCAAGATGTGCCTCATCGTTGGTTGGATGTACAAACTCTAGCCCCATTTGATAGTATTATCATGCAGCTAGTTGGCTACCAAGGAAATCGACTTGTTCCACTTCTGTGAGGTAGCTTACCATTTAATGGTACGTAGAAGGAATGACTTTCATTTTGTGAAGTCATGCATGTCCCATAATAGCATTGTATGGAGACAGATCATTAACCATCGAGAATCGTACACTCGTTATGATCGATTCGGATTGGACGTGTAACACAATATCGCCTAGGGAGGTTATTGTAACTCCATTAAATCCGGATAGTAGACGCCTTGGATTTTCTAAGGCAGATGGTGAGTGACCCATTTTCCTGTAGGTTGACATTTGCAAGAGATTAGCTAAATTGCCCGGATCAACTAGGATTCTCCGCACGTCTAATTTGCCCACCCCCAATGTTAGGATCAAGACATCTTTATGAGGTTGCAACACCCAATTGACACCTATAGGAGGAAAGGTGATTGTGTAATCGACTGGATGCACACTTCCTTCTACAAAGGTGTCCTGGACGGAACTAATTTATTTTCTTATAGAAGTCGCATGAAGAAACCTTCGCCTTTGTCACCTAGAGTTGTGTTTGTCATCTATTGGACCTCCGTGTATATAGTTAATTATAGTTTGGGGGTTGTCGGAGATATAGGGGCTTGGGCGGGTACCTCTAGTGTTGCCTTTCTTTGCTGGCTTATTGTGCGAATGTACTGCTTAAGGTGTCCAACCCTGATGAGTTTTTCCACCAAGTAATGTAGACTCTTGCATTGTTTAGTGGTGTTTCTATTTTCCCTATGGTAAAAGCACCTTATGTTCCAATCCCATCTATCCGGATCTATTTTAATTAGATCCAACCATCTGAAGTCCAGTGGGTCACGAATCGATGGGAGGAGTTTCTTATAAGAGATACTTAAAGGAGTGAGTCTCTCCTGTTGTTGTTGTCGGTTGACTTGTTTTTTGCTACCTTGTCTCGTTTGGTTAGAAAGCTTACAACTCCTTGCTTTATCATTCTTGGCCGGTTGATTGGTGACCAAGACTTGTTGAGAGGTTGCTTTGACATCATCTTCGAGCATAGAATACTTGTCTATTCGCTTGAATAGGTCATCCATTGTTATGGGTGGCTTTTCCGAAAGGGACTCGAAAAATGGAATGCCTAGGCTGATACTTTACTTGAAGATCTATAGGATGATGTCCATACTATATGATTCAACTTGAAGAACTGCTTGTCCAAACCGCTTCATGAAATCCCTTAGCATTTCATTTTCCTACAACTTAATGTTCTATAAGGTGCTTATGTTCTGCTTTTGGCGAGCGAAACATAGGTAGTGGCCCATAAAGGCTTCTAAGAAATTTTGGAATGTGTTCACAGAATTCTATGCAAGGCGATGAAATCAGAAGAGAGCTTGGCCATGTATGTTAGCCGGAAAGACCTTGCACATCAGTGCATCATTCCCTATGTTGAGGGTCATAAGCTACCTGAAGTGCATGATGTGGTCAAATGGGTCACTCGTTCCGTCGTACATTATGAATTTGGGCAACACGAACCCTCTGGGTGGTTCATAGCTAATGATATGAGTGACGAATAGCATGGAGAGCATGTCATCCAACCTTCGACTAATACAGTAAGGTGAGGCTTGCATTGTTGACACTCCTGCCTGCTATTGCCTTGGTGGTTGAGGGAGGGCATCCAGATGTGATTGTTATGGCTGGCTGGCTGACTTAGATGTGCCCTTAGAGTTTTTAACATGCGCAGTTGTGTCTCCACGCCTAGTGCTTAAGGTCTTAGTTCGGCTCGCTTCGCATTAGACAAATGCGACCCTTTGTTGCGCCTTTTTTTCCTTGATGCCCAGATGGAATTGATGCCTTCATCCGACTGAATTTGACGAGTTGGAGAAGACTCCTTCTTAGATTGTCTCAAGTAGCTGTCGAAGGAGAACTTTGTGCCCCCAAGGAAAGATGCCTCAATAGTTCGTCATGAGGCTGTTTGTCAGCTTTGAGTGTGTCGACTTTGAGAGGGGCTCATTGTTGACATTTGAGCCTGCAATTCCTCGTTCTTTTCTCTTAGTCGTTCTGTTTAGTAGAACAGAGTTTGTATTTTCCGCTCATTTTCTCGTTGGCAATTCTCCATTCTTTTGCATTAGACAAAATAGTCTTCATCACCAATAATTGATGATTGGTTTCTAGAGGGCATTAACATCCTTAGTCGTTTCCCATAGACTGCACCAATGTTGGTGTTGTGCCAATTGGATGTAGGATTGTTTGGCTTCATTAGAGTTAGATGGATTGTTCCCAACACAAAAGGATGTTTGGACAGGTGGTCCGGGCACGCCCCTTCGAAGCTTAAGTCAGAATCTAGCGAGACTGAATCCAACTTTTTGAATGGTTATGTATGTGCATACCTTTTTCATGCTTTTAGATGAGTTTTTATAGAACGTATGACATCATCGTCATAGCATTGATTGTGCATTCATGCATTTCTTGCGCTGATGATTGCCGTCATAGCGGATACTATGCCTTAATAAGGTAGTCAACGTCATTATCTTAGTGTGGATTGGACAATCATACCAAATAAGAGTTACTAATTGGCGTCATTTGTTGTCTATATCTCGAACCATGTCGTTGGCTGTGCATATACGTTTTTGAATGTCCTTGATTGCACGTAATGACTAAGGGACATTGATTTTTGGGTGTAAATGTTGTTTTGCTTGTTGCTTAGGCATTGATGGTGGTTAATCATCTGCTCAATGCTTGGAATTTTCAACTGGCTTAGTTTGTCCATCTGAAAGTCCCCCAGTCGGTTTAGTTTGTCCATTCTGTCTGGCATTAGGGAAAAAGGAAATTTGTTTTTCCTCTTATGCCAAACGGAGATTGTCTTGGTCCAGACGGATTTCTCCTAGACAGATTACTTGCTTACCTTGGATGGCCAAAGGGCCTTGAGCCTGTGAAAGACACATGGAGGGAAGCTTCCCAAAGAGTCTATGCAAATTTTATGGCATACAACATAAACAACAAATTCAATTTTATAGAGTTTTGCATGCACACATACCAAATTAAGTTTAGAAAGAGATACTAAGACTATGTTTGGTTCCCGAAAAAATTGAAGGAAAATGCAAAGGAAAGAAAATAAAAAGGAAAAGTAAAAAGAAAGAAAAAATGAAGAAAAATTTAAATTTAATAAATTATATTTATATGTTTTTGCAAACTCAATTTACTTATTTCTCTCTATTATAGCAAGATTAAATAATTTTAAAATATCTAAATTTTAAATTAATTTTAATTATATTTGATTTTCTTTTATATTTTCTATAGTGAAACCAAACGTGAGAAAACCATTTTCCTTAACATTTTTTTCTTTTCCTAGTATTTTCTGGGATCCAAACATAGTACAAATGAATCCAATATCTAAATTATTTCATTCCATTAGTAAAAATATCAAAATAATCCAATATCCACACTATTTCATTCCATTACTAAAAATATCAAAATATCTATAATGATAAAATTTATCAATTTGAATTCAATGGGAATAAGCCATTGTCACTTGGAAAATTAGATTCAAGTCTATCTTCCCACCAACATGAAAATGGAAGTCTCCTTTCCATAATTCTGTTTTCTTTGCAACCTTTTTTCTAGCCCAAAAAATACGCTTTTCGAATTCTTTAACAAGCATAACACTTTTCTTGTAATTTACACATTTAATTTAGTGTATATGTTAATCAAACATTATCTTACCTCTCCTAAAACAATTGGATGAGGTTTCAATTTATTTTAGCTATCTTCTCAAAATGCCATGTTTTAATTATAATTGTTATCTATTATGATAAATAAATATAAATAAGTATACATCTCAAAACTATTTATATAGTAGTTTCTCTAATAAGAAGCATTTAAGTTAGTTAGGAAAGTGAAAGAAAAAGACTTGTGAGTGTAATGTTTGGGCATGACAACTAAAGGCGTTTTGAATGGGTAAGATAACTATAGGAAGATGAGAGAAATTCAAGGTTGTCTACATCAAGTCATGTTCAATGGCCCTCATCTCTTTTCTTTGTTGATTTATTGTGGAAAAAAGAACAAGGAATTTAGGTTATGTTTGTAGACCTCAAAGTCTTCCAACTAAAGGTATTTTGAATTGGTAAGGTAACTAGAGCAAGACGAGAGAAATTAAAGTTTCTCTACATCAAGTCATGTTCAATGGCCCTTATCCCATCTCTTTGTTGATCTATTATGGAAAAAAGAACAAGAAATTTAGGTTATATTTGATTCTCGGAAAGCAATAAGGAATGAAAAAATATTTTAAAAAATATTTTTTTCTAAAAGATCCTTGATTTCTTTCTTACAATACTCAAGTAATTAATCGAGTATTCATTTGAATTGGTATTGCCTTAGTGGGAATTTGATTTTCATCAAATCCATCAACGTAAGGTAAGGAAAACTTATGGTGCTTTCTATTCCAAAAGCATTGGGGATAGAAGAAAATAAATTTGTTTCAATTTGATTTTTAATCTTTTCTATTCTTGTTTGAATATCTTTATGTAATAGATTTTCTTCCATTCTTTTATAATGTATTTTTTTGCTTGTGTTAGAATATTTTGAAGATATCCATTGACGAATATGAAGAATTTGCTAGGTGGAAAAAGGAGAAAAGTTTTACCACCATCTGAGTTTGAATTCAACCGCCAAATGCGGAGGAAAGGGAGGGGGAATTAATTGTGTTTGGACAAAGTCCCAACACAAGATCCATTGAATTTGAAATCTTGATATAAATAATAATAATTGAGAACAGGAAGTAGGAATCAAATTACCTCCATGTTGAACAAAGGAATGAAAGACAAATAGAAAATACAAATCAATACAGTTTAAAAATTGTATTAGACCAATTTTCTGCTTTAAAACCAATAGGAATTCAAGACCTTCAAAATGAAATAAGTCGAATAAAACTTCAAATTAATACCATGATAAGTCAAAATCAAGAAATAGAAACAAGACTCCAAATATTAGAAAATGAAAAATTAGAACAACATGAAGATAAACAATTAGAAGAAGGAGAATCTTCTCAATTTTTTGTAAATAGTATAACTAAAATGTTAATTAAAAAATGGCACATCAAAGTAAAACGTTTTATAAAACCTGATTTTTGTAAAGAGTTTTTAGCATTAATTGATTTTATTGCTAATATTAATTGTGTACAGGAAGGATTAATCCCAACTGTATACTTTGAAAAGACTTACCAAGTGTGTGAGTACAAACTCGAAGCCTTTGATGATAGATTTCAAAATTTCAAATGTTCATATCAATAATCAAAATGTTTGTTACAAGGCTTCTCTTTTACTTGTCAGAGATATGAATAAAGATATAATCTTGGGAACACCATTCTTTGCACTACTTTATCCTTTTAAAGTAGATGATGAAGGAATTAAAACTATTTATAAAGGACAAAGTATTTGTTTCAAATTTATTAGTTCTTTAAAAATTAAAGAGTTAAATACACTTCAAGACAATGAAGTAAATCTTATTCAAAAGAAAAAACAACATATCGAACACATAAGCAAAGAAATACATTATAAAAGAATGGAAGAAAATCTATTACAAAAAGATATTCAAACAAGAATAGAAAATATTAAAAATCAAATGAACCAAATTTATGTTCTTCTATCCCCAATGCTTTTTGGAATAGAAAGCAACATAAGGTTTTCTTACCCTATGTTGATGGGTTTGATGAAAATCAAATTCATATATTTAGTAGGTGAAGGAAGGGAAGGTAAGGGACTTGAAAGAAAAGAAAATGGAAGAAAAAAAACCAAGGTTGGTGACAAGTGGTGTCGAGAAGATGAAAAAGAGGTATTTTTAACCATTCATATATATATTTTGAAAAATAAATGGATAAGTGGAGAAAGAGTTTAAGAGTGTGTTTAACATTTGTCTTGTGATTTCTTTTTAGAGTATTAAGTTCCACTACAAGTTTTTCCTTTTCATGTATTTTAGAAATGATTACAAACTTTTTAATCCATTGAAAAATCAAACCGCCTACTGACATGGAATCGATTACTTTGAACGAGACTAAGGTGGTGTTTGTTTTTTTACTTAATTCTAAATAGAACCTTAATGTTTAATAGTGTTAAATATTAGATTGTTTGTTTTT
>JAAKHE010001048.1:54485-96341 GCA_011039315.1 Vitis labrusca
TCTGCAATCAAACTCTCAAAGAACCTAATAATGCATGGTCGTAGTAAGCACATAGATGTGCGTTTCCATTTTCTTCGAGAGCTCACAAAGGTTGGTACAGTGGAGTTGGTGCATTGTGGTACACAAGAACAGTTGGCTGATGTGATGACTAAACTACTCAAGCTGAATGTTTTCTTGAGGGCTATTGGGAGTTTGTTCTAAGATGGATATAAATTGAATGCTTGTAGCATTCAGTTTAAGGGAGGAATTGTTATGTTTTGTTATGCTAGACGTTAGGTTGCTTTAGTGGGCTGTTGGTGGGTTGTTGCCAATCTGTCAATAAATCCCTATTGTTAAGGGTTAGTTGTTCATTTTTGAATTTGTCTTACCACGTTATTAGGAGCTCTGAAACGTGGGCTGTTATTTTTCTTGTTTTTCAAGTGTTGCTCTGTAAGGCTATAAGATAGCCAGGTTTACTTTTCAATGAATAACAGAGATTTCTCCCAAAATTTCCTTATTTGTTTCATAAGTTTTTCTGATTCCTAACAACGTTCTCTGTATCTTCCCTAAAAGTCAGATTAATTCCTCCACCAGCCTGTCATTCTTCTCCTCCATGTGCCGAAAATCATTTTTCTTTCCCCTCAATCATGCGGCTGCACCTCCCCCTCTTCCTTGAACACGACCTCACTCTTTGTCTACATACACGCTACATCCTGCTCTTTTCACTTTCCAAAACCAACTATGGAAAATTTTCTTTCGGAAGGGAATGCCGCTATGCTCATCGGACTGATTCTCCATTTTCCAAAAATCACAACCTTACTTTCCATAAACGTTCTATTGACTCCACCAGCTTGGAAATGACACCTCACCATGGATGAATCTAGTCCTCTTCCTGTAATGGTTATTCCTTTTCTCATTTGCAGTAGTGTTTTTTTTTTTTAATTTCCATATGCAATCGTGGTGTGCCAGAATTTCCATATGCAATCGTGGTGTGCCAGAATTTCCATATATCATGAGGCCTCACTGGCAAAGTCCATCTATGTAGCCATCACGTGAAAAAGTCTTCACATGCATATTCTCCACCGAAAATCATAATAATAATAAAATAAAAAAACCTCTCTAAAATTCCTCTATGGTGGTGCAACTGTTGCTCTCTTCAATCTTTCCATTAGTGTACTTCTTTGCAAAATTTCAAAGGCAATAGATAAAATAAAGTAATAATAATAATCATGATAAAAAAATGAGTAAAAGTAATAATAATAATAAGAACAATAATAATAATAATAATAATAATGATAATAATAACAATAATAATAATAATAGTAATAATAATAATAATAATAATAATAATAATAATCAAACATTTAAACAAACATATTAAATTAAAATAGATAAGGACAAGTATTATGGAAAAGTGACAAAATAATAGGAAAATAAAATAAAAAAAGAAATAAACAAGACAATAAATAAAATAAATAAAAATAAAATAACAAAAAGTCAAGTCATGCAACTTTATAATAAACGAGTCATGCAAGCCATACAAAAAATGTAATTCATATCAACCATGCAAACATGCGAAAATTCCTTGAAATGTGACCTAAGTGGGCCTAAGGCGGTGCCTAATAGGCTAAGTGTATCTAAATGGGCCTACGGTGCCTAAGTGGACCTAAAGTGGACCTAAAGTGGACCTAAAGTGGTGCCTAATGGGTCAAATGCATCTAAATGGGTCTAATGTCACAAGCTTATTCAAATGAGCTTTCCCATGGCCTTATATAGAGCCAGGAAGCTTCTGGAGACTCCTAGAATGGGAAGAGTGTGGAAGGTTCTAGAGAAGACTGGAGGGATCCACACAATTCTACACTATGATGGAAGGCATGAGAGGAGTCTAGGGCTTTCTAGACAATTCCAGAAGTCCTTTGTATATACTTGTATATAGGCTTGTAACTAGAATGATGTAGGAAATTCTAGAATAGTCTTGAGTTGTAAGGAACCCTCCAAGGTTCCAGAGAGTTCCATTGGTGCCTATAAATAGGCGAGAGCCTCATTTGGCCAAGGCACCAAGCAAGTGAGCTTCCAAGCACTTGTAAAGGCTTTCTTGAGTTAATAAAGCTTCCATTCTTTAAGGAGTTGCCTACCAAGCTTCTTAAGTTTTTGAGTCGTGAGTGTCTTAGCCTAGCAAGCTAAGCATTGGGGAGTAAGGCTGACTTAGCAAGATCAAGCATCTTGGGCTTGTCTAAGTGCCGCATGAGCTTAGTAAACGACTAAGTCCGTGACAAGTGGTATCAGAGCGCGGTTACGAGGTGGGCATAGCAAAGGAAGCATGTCGGACTCTAACGTGGAGGAGACTAGCTAGCAAACCCGTGGATGGGAGATGAAGCATACTGCATGGGGCCGAGGTAAGAAGGATAAGTCTCGTGATGCCTTAGCCAACATGGAGGCAAGGCTAGCCAAGGTGGAGCTAGCCATGGTGGACACCCGGGAAGGGGTGGACTTGATCGAGCAAGGCATGGAGAAGGGCTTAGAGGATCTAAGGGAGCAAATCCAAGACCTTTGCGAAGGTGTTCTAGGTTCACAAGTTCAGTCTGTGTCACACGAGGAGTTCATGTCCTTCTAAGACAAGGTCATGACCATGTTCGCTAGTGTGGAGTCAAGGATGGAGCCCTTAGCTACGCACATGGAGACCCGAGACCAAGAGATTCGTCAAGAGCTGGCCATCTACAAGGTCGCGGTGTCAGCCCGAGTCATGGCCACTCATGAGGCACAAAGGGTGGAGGTGCCCAAGCCACACACGTTCAGTGGCAAGAGGGATGCCAAGGAGTTGGATGACTTCTTGTGGCACATGGAGCGTTACTTTGAGGCCATTGCATTAACAGATGAAGCCACTAAGATACGCACCGCAACCCTTTACCTCACTGATAATGCTATTTTATGGTGGCGTCGACGGTTTGCCGACATAGAGAGAGGGACGTGCACCATAGACACATGGGACGCATTTAAGAGAGAAATCAAGAGGCAATTCTATCTTGAAGATGTGGCTTACCTAGCGAGGAAGAGTTTGAAGCGTCTCAAGCACACGGGCTCGATCCGTGAGTATGTCAAAGAATTCTCTACTCTTATGCTTGAGATACCCAACATAGCCGAGGAGGAGCTACTGTTTAACTTCATGGACAACTTGCAAAGTTGGGCCGAGCAAGAGTTGAGGAGACATGGTGTCCAAGACCTAGCCACGACCATGGCAGTAGTCGAGTCCTTGGTGGATTATAGAAGGGAAGACTCCTCCAAGCCCAAGCCACCATCCAAGGGTAACCAGGCCAAAGGTGGGGGAAACAAGAGGTTGTAGGGCCACACTCCTAAGGAAGGATCAAGCAAAGGCCCTAGTGGCAAGGATGGCAAAGGCAAGGACAAGCGGAAGGAGTTCACGCCCAGGACCAATTGCTTCCTGTGTGATGGTCCGCACTGGGCACGAGACTGCCCTAAGAGGAAGGCTTTAAATGCTATGATCGAGGAAAATGAGCAGGAAGGCGATGCTAAAGTGGGATCGTTGCAGCTCCTAAACGCCCTTAAGGCTAAGCCGATGCCTAAGACACCTCAAAGTAAAGGGCTGATGTATGTGAAGGCCCTTGTGAATGGGAAGGCCACCAAGGCCCTGGTGGACACAGGTGTCACTCATAACTTTGTCTCAGAGGATGAGGCAAGAAGGTTGGAGCTCCAAGCATCCAAGGAAGGAGGATGGCTCAAGGCAGTCAATTCAGCTGTTAAGCCATCACATAGAATAGCTCGTGGGGTGACTATGCACATCGGCTTGTGGGAAGGAAGGTTCGACTTCACAGTGGCACCAATGGATGACTTCAAGATGGTGCTAGGGATGGACTTCTTGCAGAAGGTCAAGGCTGTGCCACTACCCTTCCTACGCTCAATGGCTATCTTAAAGGAGGAGAAGTCGTGCATGGTTCCTACGGTCACTAAAGGTACGCTCAAGACCCCTATACTATCCGCTATGCAAGTAAAGAAGGGGTTAAAGAAGGAAGAGGTGACCTACCTTGCCACCCTGAAGAAAGAAAGGGATGATGGGTCGGGAGAACCCATGCCTAAGGCAATCGAGGAGGTCCTTGATGAGTTCAAGGACGTGATGCCACCCGAGTTACCTAAGAGACTTCCTCCTAGGAGAGAGGAAGATCACAAAATTGAGTTGGACCTGGGAGCCAAGCCCCCTGCTATGGGGCCATATAGGATGGCACCGCCTGAGTTGGAAGAGCCAAGGAGACAACTTAAGGAATTGCTAGACGCGGGGTTCATCCAACCATCCAAGGCTCCCTATGGCACGCCGGTTCTATTTCAGAAGAAGCATGATGGGTCCCTACGGATATGCATAGACTACCGGGCACTCAACAAGGTGATAGTGAAGAACAAGTATCCCTTCCCGCTCATTGCTGACTTGTTCGATCAACTTGGTAGGGCAAGGTACTTCACGAAGCTAGATCTAAGGTCGGGCTACTACCAAGTAAGGATTGTGGAGGGGGACGAGCCGAAGACTACATGTGTGACCAGGTACGGCTCATATGAATTCTTGGTGATGCCTTTCGGACTCACCAATGCCCCAACAATGTTCTGCACTCTCATGAACAAGATCTTCCACCCATACTTAGACAAGTTTGTGGTGGTATACTTGGATGACATAGCCATCTATAGTAACACTCTAACGGAGTACGTAGAACACTTGAGGAAGGTCTTTAAGATTTTGAGGCAGAACGAGCTATACGTGAAGAAGGAGAAGTGCTCGTTTGCTAAGGAGGAAGTGAGCTTCCTAGGGCATCGCATCAGAGATGGCAAGCTGATGATGGATGATAGCAAGGTGAAAGCCATCCAAGGATGATCCACCAACCAAGGTACCTCAACTCAGATCTTTCCTTGGATTAGTTAATTACTATTGACGGTTCATAAAGGGATATTCGGCAAGGGCCGCTCCACTCACTGATCTTCTTAAGAAGAATAAGGCATGGGAATGGGACGAAAGGTGCCAACAAGCCTTTGAAGATCTGAAGAAGGCTATGACTGAGGAGCCAGTGTTGGCACTACCCGACCACACCAAGGTCTTTGAGGTACACATAGATGCCTTAGACTTTTCTATTGGGGGAGTCCTTATGCAAGAAAGACACCCAATCGCATTTGAGAGTCGCAAGCTAAACTACATGGAAAGACGTTACACGGTGCAGGAAAAGGAGATGACGGCCATCGTCCACTGCTTGCGCACTTGGAGGCATTATCTTCTAGGGTCTCACTTCATAGTGAAGATCGACAATGTTGCCACTAACTACTTCCAAACACAGAAGAAGCTAGTCCTAAACAAGCTAGGTGGCAAGACTTCCTAGCCGAGTTCGACTATACGCTAGAGTATAAGCCAGGAAGTGCTAATCATGTGGCAGAAGCCCTAAGCTGCAAAGCCAAGCTAGCGTCCATGACGAGTCAGCCCCAAGGAGACATCATGGATCTTCTAAAGGAAGGACTGCAACATGATCCAATGGCTCAAAGTCTCATCGCCTTGACTCATGAAGGGAAGACTAAGCGGTTCTGGGTGGAAGACAACTTACTTTACACCAAGGGGAGATGACTCTACGTGACTAAGTGGGGGAACATAAGGCGGAACCTAATTAAGGAGTGCCATGACACCAAGTGGGCTGGGCACCCTGGGCAACAACGCACTAGGGCACTACTCGAGTCGACTTACTATTGGCCTCAGATACGGGATGAGGTTGAGGCCTATGTGAGGACTTGTCTTGTGTGCCAACAAGACAAGGTGGATCAGCGACAACCTAGAGGCATGTTAGAGCCACTACCTATAGCAGAATGCCCATGGGATAACGTCACCATGGACTTCATCATCGGGCTATCCAAGTCAGTGGACAGCGGGTCTATCATAATGGTGGTGGACAGGTTCTCTAAGTATGCGACCTTCATAGCAGCCCCGACTAACTGCACTGCGGAAGAGACGACAAGGCTATTCCTAAAGCATGTAGTCAAGTATTGGGGGTTGCCTAAGTTCATCATCAATGATCGCGACCAGCGCTTCACTGGGAAGTTTTGGACGGAGCTCTTCAAGCTTATGGGTTTAGAGCTTCACTTCTCCACAAGCTTTCACCCACAGACGGATAGGCAGACCGAGAGGGTGAATGTTTTATTGGAGCTATACTTGAGGCACTTCATGAGTGCCAACCAGAAGGATTGGGCTAAGTTGCTAGATATAGCCCAGTTCTCATACAACCTGCAAATGAGTGAGACGACCAATAAGAGCTTGTTCGAGCTAGCCACAGGGCAGCAACCGTTAACTCCTCACACTCTGATGATTAGCTATACGGGGAGAAGTCCAGCGGCTTTCAAGTTCGCGAAAAGGTGGCACGAGCAGGCTGACATAGCACGCTCATACTTGGACAAGGCCACTAAGAAAATGAAGAAGTGGGCTAACAAGAAGCGACGACACACGGAGTACAAGGTCGGAGACATGATGCTTGTCAAGCTCCTTCCTCAGCAATTCAAATCCCTAAGGCCGGTGCATAAGGGCCTTGTGAAGAGGTATGAAGGACCCTTCCCCATACTCGAGAAAGTCGACAAGGTGTCCTATAGAGTTGAGCTGCCCCCGAGGTTGAAAACTCATCCTGTCTTCCACGCAAGCTACTTGAAACACTATCACGGAGACAAGGATGATCCAAGCCGAGGGTTGTCTAAGAGGGCACCTACAACGGTCGTGACCTCCTATGATAAGGAGGTAGAACATGTCCTCGCAGATCGGGTCATCAAGAGATGAGGGATACCTCCTGCTACGGAATACTTAGTGAAATGGAAGGGACTACCAGAAAGCGAGGCTAGCTGGGAGCCAGCGGATGCACTATGGCAGTTCCAGGAGCAGATTGGGCGGTTCTGGGCAGAAGGCGCGACGAGGATGTCTGCGGCATAGGTGGGGGATAGTGTCACAAGCTTATTCACATGAGCCTCCCCATGGCATTATATAGAGCCAGGAAGCTTCTGAAGACTCCTAGAATGGGAAGAGTGTGGAAGGTTCAGAGAAGACTGGAAGGATCCACACAATTCTACACTATGATGGAAGGCATGAGAGGAGTCTAGGGCTTTTTAGACAATTCCAGAAGTCCCTTGTATATACTTGTATATAGGCTTGTAACTAGAATGATGTAGGACATTCTAGAATAGTCTTGAGTTGTAAGGAACCCTCCAAGGTTCCAGAGAGTTCCATTGGTGCCTATAAATAGGTGAGGACCTCATTTGGCCAAGGCACCAAGCAAGTGAGTTTCCAAGCACTTGTAAAGGTTTTCTTGAGTTAATAAAGCTTCCATTCTTTAAGGAGTTGCCTACCAAGCTTCTTAAGCTTTTGAGTCGTGAGTGTCTTAACCTAGCAAGCTAAGCATTGGGGAGCAAGGTTGACTTAGCAAGATCAAGCGTCTTGGCTTGTCTAAGTGCCGCACGAGCTTAGTAAACAACTAAGTCTGTGACACTAGGGTGCCTAAGAGGGTCTAAAGTGGTGTTTAATAGGCCAAGTGCATCTAAATGGGTCTAGGGTGTCTAAGTGGGCCTAAGACGGTGCCTAATGGGCCAAGTGTATCTAAATGGGGCTAGGGTGCCTAAGTGGGCCTAAGGCGGTGCCTAATGGGCCAAATGCATATAAATGGTCCTAGGGTGCCTAAGTGGGGCTAAAGGGGTACGTAATGGGCCAAGTGCATCTAAATGTGCCTAGGGTGCCTAATTGGGCCTAAGGCAGTGCCTAATGGGCCAAGTGTATCTAAATGGGCATAGGATGCCTAAGTGGACCTAAGGTAGTGTCTAATGGGCCGAATGCATCTAAATGAGCCTAAGGTACCTAAGTGGGCCTAAGGCGGTGCCTAATGAGCGAAGTGTATCTAAATGGGCATAGGGTGTCTAAGTGGGCCTAAGGCGGTGCCTAATGGGCCGAATCCATCTAAATGGGCCTAGGGTGCCTAAGTGGGCCTAAAGCAGTTAAGTGGGCCTAAGGTGGCCTAGAATCACAATGGGGTCATATGAGTCCCTCAACCAAAGTCTCCAAGGTGGTGTCTAATGGGCGACCATGGAATTATTATAAAGTACCAAACGAACACGTAATAGGACATGTGCTAGGAAGACAAAATGGAGGGTCTATAGTATGTTTATTAAGAACACCTTAGAATAAGTTTTTGAAAAATTAGGCATCTTTCACTACACTTAGGATCTTAGTTGCATGCACTCTTTAATCTAGATCTAGGGGTTGTTTTCCTAATAGTAACATAAAGACAGATGATTCATAAGGGGATGTTCAATAGAACGTTAAAGTTCATTTGGTTTGTTTATAAATATTTTGTGTTTAAATTAATTAGAATAATCCTCTACATGGCTTGGCTTAGGTTAAGTATAAGGGATTCTTACTATGATACTAGTGATGTTTGGGGATACATTGATCACTACTCAACTTGATTTGATCCTCCACTGAGATAAACTCTAGCGATCAAACCTACATGATGGATGTCAGTAATGAAAGCATATAAACTCAAAATTGAAATAATGACATGTTAAATTTGTTTAAGAGAATAGTGCCTTAAAGTTAAATATCAATGCTAGATGTAGATTGATCTTAAGATCTAATTAAATCCTGGTGAACTTTGATCTTTGTCTTAAGGTTAAAAGTTACTATCTCTATCGATGAATCTAAAATCAGATTTTTGAACTCTTCAAAAGTTTTTACTATAGATTTTATTATTTTCACCATAGCAATGTGATAAGAAATTAGTTTCATAAAAACCTTTGCTTTTAGACCTTTTCAATGTAGATAGATGATTTGCCTTGTTGCATAGTCTAGCATATGGATCCTAGGGGATGACAACCTAGATACTACAAGTCATGGTGATCTCATCTTTAGTTTTTCTTCATATGGGTTACCATGTATTTAGGCTTTAATACATTAATTATAAATATTTAGCTTGAGTGAACTTGGATTAACTTATTGAAGTAATGAAGGTTGATAAATTGAAGATTTCAAGTATGAGGTAATATCTTTGATTTTGGAATAGAACTTTAGAATTGCTACACTTGTAATTGCCTTGTGATTGAAAACTATTGATTTCCACAAATTAAATTAATTTTAAAATTAGGAACTACAAGCTTAGACTACCTATTTGCCCCTTTTAAGATAGTTTCATATATCAAGACAAACTCAAACCCCTATTCATGTCATTTCAAGTCACATAACAATTTATTAGTTTTTCAAGATTTTATGAGATTTTTTTTTGTATGCACTTTTCTTCTTCTTTTTTTTATTTAAAAAAAAAAACATGTTTACTATAACTTTTATATCATTTTAATAAATAAAAAATGGAGTCTATACAAATTTTGTGGCATACAACATAAATAATAAATTCAAATTTATAGAGTTTTGCATGCATACATATTGAATTAACTTTAGAAAGTGATACTAAATGAATCCAATATCCACATTATTTCATTCCATTACTAAAAATATTAAAATATCTATAATGATAAAATTTATTAATTTGAATTCAACGGGATAAGTCATTGTCACTTGAGAAATTAGATTAAAGTCTATATTCCCACCAATGTGAAGATGGAAGTCTCCCTTCTATATGTTTTTTTTCTTTGCCACCTTTTCTCTAGCCCAAACAACACACTAGTCAATGCTCAAATTCTTTAACAAGCCTAACATTTTTCTTGTTATTTACTCATTTTAGTTTATATGTTAATCAAACATTATCTTGCCTCTCCTAAAATAATTGGATGAGGTTTCAATTTATTGTAGCTATCATCTAAAAAATCCATGTTTTAATTATAATTGTTACCTATTATGATGAATAAATTTATATAAATATACATTTTATAACTATTTATATAGTAGTTTCTCTAATAGGAAGTATTTAAGTTAGTTGGGAGAGTGAAAGAAAAAGACTTGTGAATGTGATGTTTTTGGCATAATTGAGTGCATGACTTGTACATAGTTGTAGACCTCAAAGTCTTGCTACAAAAGGCGTTTTGAATTGGCAAGGTAATTGAAGGAAGAAAATAGAGAGATTCAAGGTTCTCTACATCAAGTCATGTTCAATGGTCCTTATCTCTTCTCTTGGTTGATCTATTGTGGAAAAAAGAACAAGAAATTTAGATTATGTTTGATTCCCGGAAAGCAATAATGAAAGAAAATAATATTTTAAGAAAATGATTTTATCATATTTGATTGTCATGTGAAAAATACTAAACAAAATCAAATATATATTAAAACTAGTTAGAAAATGATACAATTTCAAATTATTTAATCTTCATATGAAAGAGTAAAAATCAATAAAATGAGTTTGAAGTAGTATATAAAAATAATTTATTAACTTCAAATCTATTTTTTATTTTTCTTCATTTTTTCTTTTCTTCTACTTTTCCACTTTTTTTTTTTTTTTTGCTCTCTTGCATTTTCCCTCAAATATTTAAGGAAAAAACATAGTCTTAATGGCTCAAAAAACTTTTGGAAATTATTAAGAAAAAGGAAAAAAAAAATTTATGAAGAAAGATAGTTCTTGATAAATAAAAAAAATTTTAAAATAAAAAAAAAGGAAAAAAAAGAGAGAAAAAAGTGGTTAAAGATTTTATTCTTTATTTTTTTTAAAAGAATGTGAGAAAAATTAGAAAAAAAATCAAATTTGTAATAAATTATTTTTTATTTTGTTATGGATAAATAAAAGTAAAATATTATTACAATAATAATAACAATATTAATAATAATAAATTTTCAAATTAGGATAAATGAATAAATTTTGAAAATTATATTTAAGACATAAATGAGTGATACACCATATAACTTCATATGATAGAACCTACATAATAAAAAAATTAATATCCATGAAAATATTGGTAGTTTACATCAATGAAAATATTAATATCAATGAAAATTTTGATTAAAAAAAAACTTGAAATTTGACTATATAAACTTTAAATGAAAGTATGAAAATAATAAAACAATTAATAATGCACACATTAAATTAGTTTGTTTTTACAAAAATAATATATCTATAGTAAATTGTGTGTCATTAGTTCAAAATAAAATGTCTATCAATAACAAACAAGACTTCAAAAATTAATAATAAATATTAATGTGGAAATAAAATTTGTATTTCATTGAATTCCAATACATGAAAACACATTAAAATATATTTAATATAAAAATAATAATCCATGGCTATCATTTTTATGTTTTTTTTTAATACATTTTCAATTTTTTTGTACTTTTGTTTTCAAGTTATACTTAACTTGAACTCAATTACTACATAAAAGAGATTTCAAAAAATTATTGATAGGAATATCATGATTATTTTTATGTATATAACATGCAAATTGATTAAATTTGATGAAATAATTGAAAATTATTTATTTGTGGTTATATAAAGAATTTAGTTTTAAATTTTGATTTTCTATACATTCAAATTAACCATATTAAAAAAAAAATAGACATTGCTCTTTCAATGGAACAATTTTTTGGTTTGTTAAAATTTGAGAAAAAGACATAGAAGGGGCTATAAAATTGTGGGTCAAAATATAATTCATAGGTTAGCTTTGCAGTAAGGTTACCTTATTCTTCAAGTTGAATCAAAAGAATCTTGCAAGTCAATATACTGATAAGAGTATTTTCCGCTATATAAATCTAAAAGCATAAACAAATTTTTTATTTTTTGGTTCCTTAGAAGGCGAATACTATTGAAATTATTTTGTTAATTTCATTAAAAAAAATTAATATGAAAGCATGGGTAATGCATTTAAGATTTCTTTTTCTTTTTTCTTTTTGAGTTACATGGATAATGTATATAATATAAAAGAAAGTTAATGTTATTCTTAATTTAAATATTAGTATTTATCTATTTATTATATATTAGTTTGAATTAGAGTAGAATGTAGAATTTGAATTAGATGAGAAGTCTACTATTAGTTTGAATTATAGTAGAATTCAAATGTATTTCTATAAAAATATTCATCATCATCAATGAGAATTATATGTCATATTTTCCCACCTATTATTCCTCTATATGGTATCAAAGCCTTTGAATCTTAAACCCTAGTCTCAACTTGGAGTAAATTTAGGGTGCAGGCTTAGGCCCTACATCACCTTCCTCAACCCCTACCACAAATGTTAGAGACCTTACTATGTCTATTTATTGTCAACAATGTCTCTTTCCCTACAATCTCCAATGTAGTATCTTGATTTCAATACCTCTTGACATCAAGAGCTTCAAATTTTTTTGGTTCAAACCTTCCACAATTTTCTTCTTCTTTGCTTCCTACCAATATTGGCTCCCTTAATTAAACATATACTTATTTATTATCTTCAACTTTGTCTCTCTCTTCCTCTAAAAGCTTCCTCAAATATTTGATTGTTTTCTTGCATGTCTTCGAAAAACAAACATGGTCATGTTCCTCTACTTCTGCTTGAGATTTGCCTTATACTCTACCTTCCCTTTTACCTCCTATGTCATTTATTGCATTAACTTCTAAAACATTATCTAGTTTAATACCAAATAAAGCTCCTAATCCTACTCTTCCTTTAACAAACATTTTTTTTTTCTAAAAGTTCCTCAAAGATTTTAGAAATTCGACTTAGAAAGATCCCACTACTTTTGCCTAATCTTTTAGCCACGAAGTTGAATCCACTCATCGCCTAGACCTGGGGAAACCACCATCCACAAAAAAATTGAATACATCGCAGTCTAATTTTTTTTTTCTCTCAAGACCAAGATTTGAATCTCCGATCAATGCTACATCTTGCAAGGGCATATCAAAGAAAGTTAATGTTATTCTTAATTTAAATATTAGTATTTATCTATTTATTATATATTAGTTTGAATTAGAGTAGAATATAGAATTTGAATTAGAGTAGAAGTTTACCATTAGTTTGAATTAGAACAGAAGATAGAGTTTCAATTATAATATAACTCAACTGTATTTGTATATAAATATTCATCATCATCTATGAGAATTATATGTCATAATTTCCCATCTATCATTCCTCTATATTTAAGTTTTGTTTTGTTTTGTTTTTCTTTTCGTTTTTTAACATATTTTTAAGAAGGTGAATTCTCTTGAACTTATTTAGGTAATTTATTTTTTTAAAAAAAGTTTAATATGAAAGTATGCATGGATAATGTATTTAAGTTTTTTATTTTTATTTTTGAAATAGACATGTTTATAAATTTAAGGCATGGTATAAAATATAGGACAAATTTCTACTTGATAATAGTTTTAAAATGGGCAAACTAAACATTAAATTTTTTATCAACACCAAAGGTAATGATTTGCTCATAGTTCAAATTCATGTCAATAACATAATATTTAGTGCTTCTCACATCTCTCTTCGTCAAGGATTCTCTAAGTGTATACAAAATGAATTTGAAATGAGTATCTAATAAAAGAGCTCAATTACTTTCTTGATCTACAAGTCGAACTATCAAAAAAATACATTATTAATCAAAGAAAATATATTAAAGATCTTAAAAAGTCCAAGATGGAAGATATAAAGACTATGAAAACTCTAATGAGTTTATTTATCAAACTTAACAAAGATGAACAAGGACAATCTATTAACCATACTCTTTTATAGTAACATGATTGGTTCATTGTACTACTTTACCATTAATAAGTTGGATATCATGCTTAGGATTTGCTTACATGCAAGATTTTAGTCACGTCCTAAGAAATCTCATTCTAATGTCATATATAGAATTTTTAGATAACCATACTCTCTTATAGTGACATGATTGGTTCAATGTACTACCTTACCATTAATAAGTCAGATATCATGCTTTGTGTATGCTTGTGTACAAGATTTTAATCATGTCCTAAGAAATCTCATTCTAATGTTATAAATAGACTTTTTAGATATTCAAAAAGAATAATTATTGATTTTGGTTTAAGACATTGTAAGAGTACTAACTTTGACTTAATTATATATATAAGAAACACACTAGTGAAATATGACACTCCTTAGGACCTCACTAGTTTCTTGGTATAACAAAAGGTAAAATTTAGTTGCATTGTCCACATATATAACAAAAGATGAATAAATTGTTGCTAATTTGTAAAACCAAGAGATTGCCATACATACACTCCTATTATGTAACCATTTGAAAATGCATATTTGACATCCATTCGATATCAAATAATTTTTTTATAACATGTAAATGCAAGCAACATGTTCATAATAGCCTTTAATCTAGAAAGAAAGTAGACGTGTTCTCATAATTTATGCCTTTTTCTTGATAAAAACCTCCAATTACTAACCTACCCTTGTTTCTTACCCTTACAACATCTTCATTTATTTTATTTATAAATGCTCATTTGTGCCTATTATAGATTGATTAGAAGGTTCATAAGCTAGTTCTTGTCGTTCATTCCTTTTAAATTTATTTAGCTCTTCTAGCATAGCATTTATCCAATTTCACCATTTTCAATCTCATGATTTTTTTTTCTTTTGTTCAATTTGAGACAAGGAAACAAGAATGTTGCAAATATTTTTAAGAGATGATTTAGTTTTTGTCGTTCTAAATGGATTACCTATAATTCATTCTTGAGGATGATGGATGGCATACTTTCACTCTTTTGGAAGATCTAGAGTACTTGTCCCTTCTTATGGTGGAAACACAAGTGAAAGTTGCTCCTTTTTAGGCTTTAGATTTTCTACTTCATGTCAAGGTTGAGTTTTATCCAAGTTGAGTTTGCTTAGCCTTTCTTAATGACTTATCTCATCATTAAGCTTGACACTATCTTGAGAGAAAGGATTATATATTCATCAAATACAACATGCATAAATTTTCTACTTTAATGGTCTTTTTGTTGAGAACTATACAACTTTTACTTACACAAGAATAACCAAGGAAAATCCTAATATCTAATTTTGAATCCCTTATCTTTTTAATTTAAGATAAAACATTTGCACCAAAAGACTTTAAAATAATTAATATTGATTTTTTTTATATTTTCAAAACTCATAGAAATCAAAATGGATCACATTAAAATTTTATTTAAAATATAACAAGTAATATTAGCTGCTTTTACCCAAAATAATTTAGCGGATTATTTTCATTAAGCTAAGTTTTTGTCATTTCTTATAAAGTTCTACTTCTCTCTTTAACAACTCGTTTGTTGAGGTATTTTAAGAGCTAAAAAATTATGTTCGATACATGATCACTACAAAAGGTTTCAAAATCAAACTTTTCAATTTCTCCCTTGTGATTACTTCTCATGTATGTGATTGTGAAACATTTTTCATTTTTAACCTTTTTACAAAATTTTGAAAAAAAAAAAATGTTCATTTTTGTGACTTAAAAATAGAACTCATGTACCTAAGTCATTCATAATAACAAATGCATAATATTTTCCACCAAGATTAGATATCTTAGAAGGAGCATGTAAATCCATCCATAAGGAGAGATTATAAAGATTTTGATGTAGAAATCATGTTTTTGTTTTTTTGTTTTTTTAAAAAAAAATTAATTTGCTTTTCCATTTGTCATGCTCAATGTATTCAAAATTTTATCAATCCTCGAATTGAAAAAGTTATTAGGTCACGATGCAATGATCAAACTACTACGATCAAACTAATAATATCATAAATATATCATTTATATATTATTAAAATTAAAATAATTATAAAAAATTAAAAATGATAAATTCTATAGAATTTTTTATAGCAGCCACTTGTAATGTTAGACTTTCTTCCCCTTAAGTTAAGTATTATCCATTTATTATAAACCCAAAAAAATAATAGAAGTGAAATGGAAAAAGGAAATAGGGTTTCAATTCTAAATTCTATTTTTTAATGATCAATTTATTGAAAGACAAAGCAAAGTGATCAAACCAAGTCATAATATAAAAATATACTATTCCATAAATTCACTATTTTAGAGTTTGTTCTTTTTTTATGGACCCCTTAAAAAAGATTATTCATTACCTTAGTAAGAGTGGTAGGATTGTTGTTTGATTTTTTTTTTTAAATATCCTTTTTCCTTGGATTAGTAGTCAAACTCATGTGTCAAAAGTTCGATATGAAATCAAAATATCTAAATATATTACATTTCAATTAAGACACTAAATTGGAACCCTTTTCATTTTATTTCTTCAATTATTGATATTCATTTTATTTCTTTAATTAATGATAAGAACTAAGAAGTTCAATTTCATTCAAATGAGTTGTTTTGGCTAATTGTTTTTACATAATTGATAAGTAAAACATTAGAAGGAACTAGAATGGAGATTGCAATAGCAACAAATGTGAGAGAATTTACTTCCATAATATCATTTTTTTTTGCAATAACTAGAGATTTAATCTCATAAAGATGATAAGTCTTTCAACTGTAATGCAAATTCAATGGGATGAATTACATCTCGATGATATTAAATCATATCAATATCATGAATAACAATGTATAAGCTATCAAATTGATTTATTCTTGAAAATTGGATAGTATAACATAGGAAGATCTTTTATCCGTAGCGACTCAAAATTTATTCTTGATCTACTCAAGAATTCCTTTATTTATCCACCTTTTTTTCTATAAGCTATTACTTTTCTTGTACAATTATCAAATAAAGAATCATCTAACACATTTTCTATTTCCATTGATTATAAACCCAAACAAATAGTAGAAGCAAAATGGAAAAAAAGAATAGGGGTTAAGTTCTAAACTTTATTTTTTTAATGATCTAATTTTATTAGAGGACAAAGAAGTGCAACAAAGATAGCTATGGTACAAAAGATCTAATATTCCAAAAAAATCACTATTTTAGAGTTTGTTCTTTTCTCGATGGGACCCCTAAAAAAAATTATCCATTACTTTGGTAAGAGTGGTGGGATTGTTGTTTAATTTTTATTTTTTTGTAATATCCTCTTTCCTTGGATTAGTACTTGGACTCATATATCAAAAGTTCATTATAAAATTTGAAGGATATCGATCCTTTCATATTCTAATTAGCAATTGAAGTTACACAAACTTGAAGCTAGAAAGAGAGAGAGGTTAAATTTGAAAAATATTCTATAAGGATAACTATGTTAAATTTATTTCTTTTTTGTATCATAAAAATACAAATACTCTATCTGGTTGGTCATTCTTCACGAACTTCTAATTTTTTTTTTCAAAAACTTTTTTAATATGAAAGTCTCAGGATGAAACTTTTATAAGTAGATGGGCAGCCACCTTACTACCTAGTCTGGTAATTACGTGTTTATGAATCTTGAATCCCTTATGGCTTCAGATGTGTTAATTGGGCTGATCGGCCTAGCTACCTCAGTTGGTCATATGATGTACCAATCAGGCCCATATATTTTGAATGACCCAAATCCAGCCAACCAAGTTCCAACTGAAGCCCACATCCAGCCCAAATATCTTAACCATCTCTTTCCCAAATTAGAATTTTATTTTGGGCACGTTTAACAACGTTATAGACTATAGTTTTGGTTTTGAATAAGAAGCTTGTCTGCACATGGGTAGAACAGATATTTTTTATTAAATATTATATATATATATATATATATATATATATATATAGTTGGATCTCATGTTCAAACTTTTCCATAGCTTTAATTTTTTTTTTGAAAAAAAAAATAGAGTTTTATACAATGGTTGAAAAGGATTTTATGACTAAAATATTATGAAGCCAAAGAACTTTCAAGGCTATTTTTTGGTTTTTTTTTCCCCCGAATTTAAGATTTGATACTTTTGTAGAAAAGCTTTTGATGGGGTGGTTTCAGAATTTAAATTCTTTAATAAATTTAAAAAAATATATGTTTAATAAAAGCTGGGAGTAACGTTATTCGGAAAATCAAATTCTTATGATCCTCAAAAATCATCACCATTATACCGTCCAAATATAAAGTTATGCATTCACCAGAAATTTATAGAAATCAAACCTAAATATACAATTTTTTCATTAATGGAAATAGACTATGACTAGCAACTACATCCTGATAGGTCCCGATACATATTAATGATATTCTCTTTGGGTGAGAATGTACCACACTTTAGATAATTTGCTCTCCCCTCCCCATTGACAAATTCTTGACTGCTTAAATAAGCAGGATCATGTACATAATGTCGAAATAAAAGAGAAAGCAACTGAAACACAAACACACGTAAAAACAAAAAGTATAACTAACAGAAATAAATAAACATGCAATGTAAAACTCCCAACTACAAATGACCCAGTTCATTCCAGCGTGATTTTCTGTCTCTACGTGCCCATAAGCCCCTTTACTGCATCAGTCTGCACAACTTCATCCCAGATATCATATTAGATATTAGATATTATATTTGGGATTTGGCTTTAGGCCTCTCTTGGAATGTCGTGGCTTCTCCAAATTACGTGGCCTAACACAGCCCTCTGCACCACTGATACATTCTCCGCCTCCGAATTCTGTAAGCTCTTCTTCCACCACTCGCTCTTCTTTGGTCTTGGTTATGGAGAATCCTTGAAAGAATTCTATCAACATGTTTGTAGTAGCTTTTCCTCCCATCTCCTGCACAACACTAGAGGCCAAATCACGATTCCCAACCCTGTCACAAATCCTATTTCAGGAGCTATGTATTCCCACTTAATCTCCATTCGGGAAGCTGAGTGCCTGTCATCAAACGTCGGTGATGGTGTTTCCTCTTCGCAATTTACACTCAAAGGTTGCCACACAATCCTTTGTTCCCTTGGAAGGTAGCTTCTGAAAATGTTTGAAATTGATTATCGCTTGGGATTGCCCCCACTAACTGATTGAAGGAGAGGTCCAGGACTGAAAGGAAAGTTAGGCTCACAAACTCTCTGGGGATCTTCCCTCTCAGGTGGTTGCGTGAGAGGTCTAATGACTCGAGCTGTCTCAGCTGCCCTATTTATGATGGGATTTGGCCTGTGAAACCATTACCGGATAAGTTGAGGACATATAGTGATGTGAAGTTTCCCATCTCTTCTGGTATCTGGCCTTCAAAGTTGTTGAAGGAGAAGTCGATGGAAGTGAAGAGAGTCAGGACCTTCACAAGCTCCATTTCTTGACCTTTGCTGGTGACTTACAGCATCCTGATAATACAATTCACTCATTTCTAGGACCTTAAATTGCATGTGATTTAGCTTTGATTGGACTCCATCTTCACTAGCCATCATTGCTTTCCAGGTCAAAAAGCCTTTTGCCGGGAATTTCCCACTAAAATTGTTGTAAGATAGGTCTACAATCTGAAGCTTTGCCCAGGTGGAATTGCTATTTGGACATCCAATGGGTCCATGGAATCTGTTGGCTCACAGAACAAGCACACGCAAACTTCTCATGTTCTTCAACCAGCAAGGGAAGTTGTCATCTATGTGATTATTTCCAAGGTTTAAAACCTCTAGCTCTTTGCAATTGGCTACGGATTCTGGAATTGTCCCTTCTAAAAGATTGCCATTGAGATCTAGAGTCTGTAAATTACAGTTTCCAGGAAAATTCCCAGATAAAGTGTCGCCAAACATGTTTCTCCGTAGATTCAGAACCGCAAGAGCCTCATTCTCAATCAAACATGAAGGTATTCCACCACTCAAAGCATTGTTAGAAAAGTCAAGAACTTGGAGGTAAGTTGCACTGCAGATGGATGCAGGCATGATTCCCGAGATTTTATTCTTTGAAACAGAGAAGAAAACAGTGAAGGACATGTAAGTACCAATATCATCTGGGATGGAAGAGAAGAAGTTGTTGTTTGAGTAATCCACATAGTTGGAAAATTGGGGTGGGGTGGGGATTCGTCCATGGAGCAGGTTGGAATGTAGGTCAAGTGTAGACAGAGATAAGGAGCAAAATTGGAGAAAAGTTGTTGCAGACCCACCAGCAAATTGTGAGAGAGATTCAAATGCATGAGGAAGCTACTGCTGATCATCCAAACCCAATTAGGTATTTCCCCTTGAATTTGGTTTTGTGAAAGGTCTAAATATGTCAAAAACTTTGAGTGGTTCCTTAGATCAGGGAATTTTCTCAGGTTGCAAGAAGCCAATTTTAATGTGGTGAAATGCGGGGGTTTAGAAAAGGTGGAATTGAAACCATCCACATTGATTGACAACCTATTGTGTGAAAGACTCAGAATAGTAAGGTTCTCTAGTTTTTGAAATTTGCTTAGTTCAAGGGTGCCATTGAGTTTGTTGAAAGAAAGTTCAAGGATGTGAAGACCCCAAAGATCAAAGACATGTTAGAATAACTATGGACTCACAGATATGAAGCATAATTTATGATTAAGCTATTCGCATATATATATATTTAATTTATATTTGTTATAAAGTATGGGCCACTTTATGTGTAAAACCCAATACCATATGTGTCTCAAATGATGGGCCTAAGACACATATGGCCCAATATCCAAAGGGTATGGTTCCTAAGGCATAGAGGATATAAGGAATTCATCAGGTTGGTGTCCGTTCAAGATATATATATTTTTTGAAAAGAAAGAACGTTCGCTCTCCTGCATCCCATCACTAGAGAAATTAAGCAAAAGGTGGTTTCCTCTCTATTGCCTTAGAAGATCCATACTTCTTCAACACCCACAATGGACTCAAGTTAGTTCGGATTCTGTATGTTCGCATTCCGTAAAATGTTCAGGCACAATTTATTTATATGATTTACATGAGATTCCTATGTAGAATTTGGATTCATAATGGTTTTATTAACAATTGGTATCAGAGCAGCATGTTAAATCATTAAGAAATTGCCATTTTTTAAATCATCAAGTGATCGCCATGCTCTTAATTTCCTTCACCAAAACCCTCAACAGGCCTCTTTTCCGTGCCCCTGAACACCATGCGTTTTAGAAAATGAGCCACATTGTTGGTGGCGTTGCTCTCAAAGCGACTCCCAAAGTAGATCCAGACACCAACAACTGCAACACAGCCTGGGAGACTTGATTCGGTGGCGATTCGGAGGCCATTAGGGAGGGTGGTGATTCGGGTTTCTGGAGAGCAAAGAATGGCGCTCAAAGAAGCGTTGTGGCGTCGTTTGGCACCGCTGCCGGTGACGGTGGTGACACTGCTTCCGCTACCCCGCCGCCTTGAGGAGCACTGCAAGCGCCGTTTTGGCGATCGGAGCAGCGCTGGATGCCATTCCGCCAGTCAATGACACCATTTTGGTGTCGTTAGGGGATCGGAAAAGCATCGTTCTAGTGTCGTTTTGGTGCCGTTGTAGGCGTTCCCCGCAACGCCACCTAGAGAAGGGTTGTTGGCGCCGTTTTAGGCGATCGGAAGGACGTTGTGGCCTCATTTGGCCCCACTATTGGGGTATTCGGCGTCGCCATGGGTCCTTCTTCTGTTGGCGTCCTTTGGCTTTAAGGCGCCGATGTCGGCATCGTTTGGAGTTTCATTTCTGCAAAACACCACCCAATCAATCATATAGTAAGCCTTTAAGTATTGCAAATAGAAAAGCAACTTCAAGCCTAATAAAGTAATTATTGCCCATTTAAACATGAAATGTTTAAACATGACAACAATTCTATTTTCAAAAGGTACTTATTGCCGATTTTAAAAAAAAAATTGGCACACAAAATAAGCAAAGTCAAAGTTCATGCCAAAACCAAATTAACTGCACGACACATATAAGCTCAATAAATTGTGCAATTCTGTAAGTATAGAATTCCTAAAACAATTAACAAAAACAAGGATATAAAAATAGGAGAAAAGTTATCCAGAGCACAAAACATGTTAAAGCCTAATCAAGTTTGAACCCACGACCACAAGGTTGAGAGTCTTGCACTCTACCAATTGAGCTACGGAACCCTTATGCTTGTTTATGATTCTGTACCATAAAAAATTATGATTTTGATAAATTTCTGTATTCTCTTTTTTGTACCACATTAAATATACGAATTTACCATTTCTTGTTGCATTTGTGTTTAATATTTTTAAAATAAATGAGTTATGTATATTTGTTGCCAAAGTGACTTATATTATATGATTTTATTTATTTTGAAATATGTAAACATGTTATTATTGTATAAAATAATTGGCCCAAAGGAAGATTATTTTAATATAATAATAAATAAAGTAGTCATAAATATGTGACATATAAAGTTTACCTTGCATGTTGTATGTCAGTCCAAAGATAGGCATATTGCTTTGGTTTTATTGTCAATATTTATGAACTAATTTTGTAAAAGGATACCAATTACAAGTTGATATTTTTGTCCAAAGACTGAATATTAATGTTTGTGCTAAGTATCTTGTAATAAGCCCACATGCATATATATAAATAAATATATATATATATATATATATATATATATATATATGTTAATTTTTTTATTTATTATGATATTTTTTCGTGACTGATTGTGAGATTTAATGTTATGGATTCAGCATCTTCTATATTTGCTAATGTTAATAAACATTCCTATGCTTAATGGCACAAACTTCAAGAAATGGAAGGAGGACATTATAATTGTGCTCGGGTGTATGGATTTGGACTATGCATTAAGAGAGGATCGCCCTACAGACCTCAGTAGTGCCAGTACTGCTGAGCAAAGGGCTGCTATGGAAAAATGGAAGCGATCCAATCGCATGAGTCTAATGATAATGAAGCACTCAATTCCAAAAGCTATAAGGGGTGCAATACCTGAGGAGACCCGAGCCAAGACATTCTTGGACTAGATAGCAAACCAATTCACTGCAAACGAAAAGTTTGACACAAGCACTATTCTTAGTAAGCTTGTCTCCATGCGGTACAAAGGGAAAGAGAATATAAGGGAGTACATAATGGAAATGTCCAATCTTATGACTAGACTCAAGGCACTAAAGTTAGAGTTGTTAGAAGACATACTCGTGCACTTGGTCTATTCAAGATCAGTTACAACACACTAAAGGAAAAATGGACTATGAATGAGCTTATTGCTCAATGTGTACAAGAAGAGAAGAGATTGAAACAAAAAAACATAGAAAGTGCTCACTTGGCTTCCACATCTCAGGGATTTGGTACCAACAAGACAAGAAAAATGGACAATAAAGGAAAACAAACTGCATTTTCTGAGACATCTAAGCAAAAGGTGCAGAAAAAACAAGATAAGGAGATCACTTGTTTCTTTTGCAAGAAGGCTGGTCATATGAAGAAGACATGTACCAAATACGCCGCTTGGCGTGAAAGGAAAGGTACACTTCTCAACTTTGTTTGTTCAAAAATTAATTTAGCTATAGTGCTTATTGACACTTGGTGGATAGATACAGTGCAACTACTCACATTAGTGTCACGATGCAGGGTTGCCTAAGGAGTCGAATGCCAACTGATGATGAAAAATACATCTATGTGGGAAATGAAAATAAGGTTGCAGTGAAGGCTATTGGTCTTTTTAGATTACAGTTAAATTTTGGTTTTACTTTGGATTTGAAAGAGACTTTTGTGGTACAGTCGTTTAGACGAAATTTAATTTCTGTATCATGTTTGGACAAATGTGGATATTATTGTTCATTTAGAAATGGAATGGTTAGTTTTTATTTAAATTCAAGTGTTATTGGTACCGGTAGTCTAAAAGATAAGTTATACAAATTGAACATAAAGGTCTCTAATGGTAATGAAACCTTGCATTCAAGCAATTATGGCATTAAGTGAAAAATTAACAAATGAGAATTCATCAATGCTATGGAACAGGCGTTTAGGTCATATTTCAAATCAACGTATTCAAAGGCTTGTGTTAGAAGGAGTTCTTGATCCACTTAATTTGTCAAACTTTCAAGTTTGTATAGAGTGTATTAAGGGTAAACAAACAAATGTGAAGAAAAATGATGCCAATAGGTGAGGGTGACATCTTGGAATTGATACATACGAACATTTGTGGTCCATTTCCTACCCCTTCTTGGAATGGGCAACAACATTTTATCACTTTCATTGACGATTACTCACACTATGACTATCTTTATTTGATTCATGAGAAGTCTCAATCATTGGATGTGTTCAAGAATTTTAAAGCTGAAGTTGAGAACCAAACTAAGCAAGAAAATAAAGGTCGTTAGATTTGACCGTGGAGATGAATATTATGGTAGATATGACGGATCCGGTGAACAACGTCCAAGGCCATTCGCTAAATATTTTATGGAGTGTGGTATCATTCCTCAGTACACCATGTCGGGGAATCCAAGCCAAAATAGTGTAGCATAGAGGCGAAACCGTACTCTTAAGGATATGGTAAGAAGTATGATCAGTCATTCCACCTTACCAGAATCACTTTGGGGTGAAGCTATCAAAACTGCAGTTTACATTTTGAACAGAGTCCCAAGCAAAGCAGTAGCCAAAACCACATATGAGTTATGGACTAACAAGAAACCTAGTATTAGGCATGTGCATGTTTGGGGTTGTCCAACTGAGGCTAGGCCTTATAAGCCAAATGAAAAGAAATTGGACTCCAAAATAGTGAGCTGCTAGTTTGTAGGGTATTCTGAAAGGTCGAGAGGTTTCAAGTTTTATAACCCCTCAACTAAGTCTTTCTTTGAAACGGGCAATGTTAAGTTCATTGAGAATGTTGAGTTAAGTGGGAGAGAGCCATTAAGAAAGGTTGTCTTTGAAGAAGAATCTGTTAGTATTCCTATTATTGCAACTAGACATGGTCATATTATGTTTGATGACACTATCCAAAATGTACAACCAATAACAGAGATTGTAGACACACCTGAAATTCCTCTTACTCAAGTTGTAGAACCAATTCAAGTTCATGAAGAGGTAACTCAACAACTTCAACAACCTCAAGTACAAGTACCATTGAGAAGATCCACTAGAGAAAGGAGAAGTACAATTTCAGATGATTATGTTGTATATCTCCAGGAACATGAGTTTGACATGGGTCTAAAAGATGATCCAATTTTAGTTAGTCAAGTCAAACAATGTTCTGACTCTGAAAAGTGGATAGAAGCCATGAAGGATGAGATGAAATCAATGAAACACAATGGTGTTTGGGACCTAGTAGAGTTGCCTAAAGATGTAAAACCGATTAGTTGTAAATGGATTTTTAAGACCAAGAAGGATTCAAAAGGCAACATTGTTAGGTATAAGGCACGCCTAGTCGTAAAAGGTTTCACTCAAAAAGAAGGTATTGATTACAAGGAGACCTTTTAACCGGTTTCGTCAAAGGACTCCTTTAGAATCATCATGGCACTTGTGGCTCATTATGATTTAGAGTCGCATCAAATGGACGTTAAAACTGCGTTTCTTAATGGTAACATTGATGAGACAATATACATGGTGCAACCGGAGAACTTTGAGTCTAATGAGTCAAAGCAACTTGTATGCAAATTAAAAAGGTCCATATATGGTTTAAAACAAGCTTCTCGACAATGGTACCGAAAGTTTGATCAAGTGATTACTTCATTTAATTTTAAGGAGAACACCGTTGATCACTGCATATATCTCAAGTTCAGTGGGAGCAAATTCATTATCTTGGTGCTATATGTAGATGATATTCTACTTCCAAGTAGTGATGTGGAACTTTTGCATGAAACCAAGCGATTTCTATTCCGTAAATTTTACATGAAGGATCTTGGTAATGCATCTTTTGTGCTGGGTATAAGAATATATAGGGATCGTTCAAGAGGTATACTTGGGCTATCATAAAAGTCCTACATCGATAATGTGTTAAGTAGGTTTGGCATGAGCAATTATGCACCAAGAGACACGCTTGTGGCAAAAGGCGATAAATTTAGTTTGCACCAATGTTCGAAAAATGAACTTGAGATGAAGAATATGGAGAGGTTTCCCTATGTCTCGATAATAGGAAGTCTCATGTATGCATAAGTTTGTATGTGTCCGGATATTGTGTACATTGTTGGAATGTTGGGCAGATATTTGAGTAACCCAGGTATGGATCACTGGAAAAAGGAAAAACGAGTTATGCGGTATTTACAAAGAACTAAATATTAGATGCTCACATATCGAAGATCCAATCATTTAGAGATCGTGGGATATTCGGACTCCGATTTCGCGGGATGTCTTGACAATAGGAGATCCACTTCAGGCTACATCTTCATGTTGGCTGGAGGAGTAGTTTCTTGGAAAAGTGTTAAAAAAACACTTATTGCTTCTTCCACTATGGAGGCAGAATTCATAGCCTGCTATGAGGCATCAAACCATGGGATATGGCTGTGGAATTTTATCACAGAATTGCAAATTGTTAATGGGATTGAGAAACCATTGAGAATCAATTATGATAATAAGGTCGCAGAATTGTATTCTAAGAACAATCAAAGTTTGTCAAAGTCCAAACACATTGACATCAAGTTCTTGGTTGTGAAAGAAAGAGTTCAGAGTCTTCAAGTATCAATTGACCACATAAGCACAAACTCCATGATTGCGGATCCACTCACTAAGGGTTTGCCACCCAAAGTATATCATGAGTATGTCACACATATGGGTGTTGTACATATTAATGATGTGCTAGTATAGTGGGAGTTTGTATTTAGGTTTTATGTTTGTTTTCTTGATGTATTGTTATGTTTGTGTTATCTGTACAGACTTTGGTTTTAAAGATTATTATGTTTGAATACTCTGAATTGAAATGATGACTTGTAGAAGCAGTTTAGCATCAAGTGTTGAAAGTGAAATTTGACTATTTTTAGTCATAAAGTAGGACCAATTGGATAGGATAGCAAAGATGAGCTCAATAAAGTACTATCATAAACATTGTTCGGTAATATATGTGGTCCAAGTGGGAGATTGTTAGAATAACTATGGACTCACAAATATGAAGCATAGTTTATGATTAAGCTATTCGCATGTATATATTTAATTTATATTTCTTATAAAGTATAGGCCACCTTATGTATAGAGCCCAATACCATATGTGTCTCAAATGATGGGCCAAAGACACATATGGCCCAATATCCAAAGGGTATGGTCCCTAAGGCATAGAGGATATAAGGAATTCATCAGGTTGGTGTTCGTTCAAGATATATATATTTTTTGAAAAGAAAGAACGCTCGCTCTCCTGCATCCCATAACCAGAGAGATTAAGCAAAAGGTGGTTTCCTCTCTATCGCCTTAGAAGATCCATACTTCTTCAACACCCACAATGGACTCAGGTTAGTTCGGATTTTGTATGTTTGCATTCCGTAAAATGTTCAATCAAAATTTCTTTATATGATTTACATGAGATTTCTATGTGGAATTTGGATTCATAATGGTTTTATTAACAAGACAAACTTGGGTATTGGCCCTTGTAGATTGTTGCTACCCAAATCAAGGGCCTCCAGTACGTAAGACACAGCTGAAAATTCATTGAGTTGACTAGAAAATTGGTTATTGCTAAGCCATATATTCTGCAGTGATAGGTGAGAAAATATGGACAGTGGAAGACCACCATGCAGCAAATTGTGATGCAAGTCCAGATTCACAAGATTCAAAAGACCTTCCCAGTGGTGGAAAATAATATGAACACTAAATTAGTTACTAGAAAGGTTTATATGGGTCAGATTCTTTGAAGAACGAAATGATGGAATTGAACTGGCAAAGCCATTTGACGATAAGTCCAGGTAAAACAATCGAGTAAGATTTTCTATAAAGCTGGGGATTAGTCCACTGAAATTGCAACGTGCTAGTTCTATCTAGGACAACATCTCAAGTTTACCTATGGAATCTGGCATATGCCCAAAAAATTTTGTATCCAAAAGCACTAGAGTCCGTAGAGACCCACCCTAAGGAAACTCTGGCAAAGCACCCCAAAGTAACTGATTGTTAGACAAGTCAAGAATTTGCAAGGTTGGTACCTAAAAGATATTTTTTGGAATGCTCCATATAGTCCTCAACAACTGAGGCTTAAAGAAGTCAAATTTGAGAAATTTGCCAAAAAATCATAAATTGGAGCTGTGAAAATTTTATAATTAAGATGAATAACTGACAGGGAGTGAAGCTTCACCATGGAAGAATCAATAGGGCCTGAAAGAAAACACCAGGACAAGCTCAGAAAATGGAGATTAGGTACAGATGATGATAATGCCTGACACCACTCATTCCCCGGGGCTGATATGTCTACACCATTAAGATAGAGTTCTCTAAGCTCTATTAGGTTTTGAACTAGCATTCTCATATTTGGCTTCTCAAGTTTCAACGTAGGAACTCTAGGTAATTAAGACATGGAGAAATCAATAGTAACCAATTTCCTCAAGTGTGAGATCTCAATTGGAATCTACCTAAAAAACCCAGCGCTAGACAAATTCAGGTATATCAAACGGTCAAGCTTATCGAATCCAAATGGAATTTGAGAATAGTAGAAGGTGTTGCTAGCTAAATTCAAGCTCTACAAATACTGTAGACTGAAAATTCTATTGGAGCTATTGAATTCACCATAAATGAATTCGCTACTGAGATTAAGAGACACAACATGACCAGTGGCATCCCAGGTTACACCGCCCCAAGAATAACAGTCGGCACTTTGACTCTAGGAAACTAGTTTATTAGATGCAGCAACATTGAATTTGAGGGTACTCTTCAGTTGCAACAACAACATCCTCTCATCTTCCAAGCATACCCTCTCATTACTCAAACACTCGTCGGACACCAAAGCAACATGCATAAGAAAAAAGCTTGAGCATAAGGGCATGAAGAAAATCCATGAAAAGAGTAGAATTCCCATTGGAAATAGCTTGGAGATACTGCTAATCCTAAACATGCGTAAACATTACTTTTATGGATGGTTTTTTTGCTTATTCATGCCATTCTAAGTCGTATAACAATTTATTATTTTCTGAAGGTTGTGTGGAAATTTTTTTTTCCAACTTTTCTTCTTAAAAAACATGTGAACTACAATTTTTGTATTATTTTGATAAAATAATTTGAAACTACAAATTTTGTAGCATTCAACATTTAAGTAAATTCGATTGTATTCGATTATTGAAACATGGATAATTGATGCAATAAACTATAGAAAGAAAATGATATTAGATGAATTTAGTATCCACACAATTTCATTCCATTAACAAAAATATCAAAATATGTATAATGATAGAATTTATTAATTTGGATTCAAGTTTCAACAAGATAATTCATGTCACTTGGAAATTTGGAATTCTATTGAGGGTTCCACGATCATGAAACAAACGGTCTCCATCCCATTAATTTCTTCTTTCTTTGCCAACTTTTCTATAGCCCAAACAACACGCCGGTCAATGGAAGATGATGATCAAAAACCTTGGAAACCTTAACCCCTAAAGGGGTATTTATAGAATTCCCCTATCAGGCTTAAAGTGACTTAAGCCCACATGGGTTTGGATCACTTAATCTAAACCAAAATAGGTTTTAATTGATTAAATAACCATATAGGGTTATTTAATTAATTAATTAATTAACCTAGTCCCAAATCCTTGTTTGCTATCCCCTATGCAATCTTATGTAATTACCAAAATGTCCTTATACACAAGAGTGAACCTAGAATCAATCTAACCTTCATAACTCGTGTCATTAGGATATACGAGCTTAAAGTGGAGACCATTAAGACCTATAGGATTATCAATTCCCTCAAAATCCAATTCTGAAATTGATTCAACATCTTGATACAGAGAATCAACTACACTATATACATTATGTAAATAACAATAAGACAAAACTTGGGTTCGTGACTTACTATACATTCCATGCATACTTCCAATGAACTAGTGTTTGTAATCTAACAGGGTAATGGTATCATCTATCAAGATTATCTCTTCAATCCTTGAATTACATATCTCACTTATTATGTGATCAATTGGCATACTCTATTTGAAGATTATCTCTTCAAATAGCATATGTCAAATTTCTATTAAATGAAATGTTACGTTCAGTCTTCTAGATCATATGTCTTTAGATTACCCAATGGGACACACTATTTCATTCCTATGAGATATCATGGTGCCTCTATTGAGAATACCTATTGTTACCAATCTTCATCAATAATGACTCAATCTACAAGGATATGTGACCACCTAAGGGTCTCCCCCATAGGTCAAAGTCTCTTGTTAACTTTGGCACAAACTCAATATCCTTTCAAGGTTGAGAGTCCATGTAATATAGTAGTTTAGTGAATCATGAAAATCGATAGCTTACATCATGATTCACCATAGATCCTGTCCAATATGTAACCATACACATTAGTGCAATTACCATGAAAAAGTCATTCCGACGGCCAAGACAAGTTATCCCTCCAATTAGGAGCTAGTGCATTACAATCTCTACAAGATTGCCCAAATCTATGAACTGACTATGGACAACTTATCTACTTATAAAGATCCTATGACTTGTATTTTCTATGCAACAACTAATGAACCCAAGTCGTGAACAATGTAAAAGATTTGGGTGTGTATGCTCATATATGCAATTAATACAAACAGGATAAAGAAAATCCAAGAAATATGAATAAATAAAATTTATAAATGTATTTCAATCTGTTACATCATATCATGTTTTCTAAGGCTACATCCCAACATATATTAAGGTACACTTGATGATGTTTGAAGTCTTTGAAAGTTGATTGACATGAAGTTCATGGTCATGTAGAATAAATGTATATAAACCTTTTTAAATCTTGACCAATAAAAAAAAAAACACGTTATAAATCTTTAGACATGCTTGAAGCCCCTGAGAAAAGGTTATTTCTCTAGCCTAACAAAAAAATAATTGTGGACCCGCAATCTTCATGTGTGTTCCAACTCAATCAACAAGACTCACTTTCCAATGGTGAAAAATTAGTTTTGGAAAAGTCAGAGTCACCACTTATTTTATTTTATTTTAAAATGGAAAATAAAACAAGTAAGAAAACCTTAAAAAAATGACTCCATAGTTTTGAAAAAAGTGTGTCTTTGAAAAACCCGAGTCTAGGTCCGAGGATCAGGTTACTTATTGGGAAGGTACCTCAAAGAGGTAGTACCCCTCTAAGCCCTAAAGAGGTCTCTATTGGCTAAGTCAAGGGAAATGTGGCAATTAATCGATTGATTGAAGTTATCTAGGTAGACTAAGGTGATTTCAAATTTCTATTATCACTAACATGCCAAATGAAAAAAATCAAATCAAATCAAATCACAATCATAAAGAAGAGTTAGGGTGTGTACCTAGACTGCTTCTCAAACGCTATCATAAGACATCAAAGTTAGCTCAGAAATATGACACACAACATGCATTTTTATCAAAGATAATCAAGTATGACATCGAACATGGGTATTGCTCATAATATTCTGCATATTCATGGATTTTGAAGAGTGGGTGATAGAGAGCATACCTGGGTAGCAAACATCAGCACTTCTATAGAAACAAGGTTAGCTCAATAACAGGTGCAAAATAATCTCATGTATCACAAAGGGGATCGATATCAATCAAACATCAAACAAACACCTCACTTGAATCAATATCAAAGAAGACGTCATGGATGTTGGGCCCCCACTAAGACCCAATTTATTTTTGCATGAATTAATGCCATGAGTTCCATTGTTTGGAACTATCAAATTTATTCATGCCTATTGAAAATTGAGAACATCAAGTGAATAGTTGAAAATTAAATAAAATAGTGAAAATGCATGCTAGAAGAAAAATTGGCAGCTAAAAGTTTGTTGAAATCTAGATTTTAATGTCTATGAACTCCTAAGGATGGAATTTTAAAGATAACTGGAGTTATTTAATGGAAAAGATTTTGAAATCCAGATTTAAAATCTGTATGTTCACAAGAAAGAGAAGAAGTAATAAGAGGAGGACGGTGTGCACCAAGGTGGCAACTGTATGGGTGGAGCCTGGAGACTTGACTGAGACTGCCTTGCTGGTGTTGAATCCCTAACTGCATTATGCTCTCTTTTGGCACTTTCCAAGGCTCCCTGTTGTTCAAAGTTTTATTGATTTCCAATGCCATGTTGAGCCATTAACTCCTACATCTCGGCATTAGAGATGACACCGATGCTTTTTAGAACTGGCTTGATTGTTGATATTCCAGTTTGACAATTCTACATCTTATGGCTTTGAGTTGTTGGGGATCCTAAGACAGTAGTGCCAAAATGGATTTCTTCTTTGGGAGTAAACTTGTAGAAACCGCAAACAGTTCTTTAGTTTTACTTTCAATAGTTTCTTTGAGGATGTTCCATCACCCACTTCCAATGGTTGCAACTTCACCCCCATTACCGAACAATCTGGTTACCTCAGTCTTCGTCAATGACCTTATCCAATCCCAGAAGTTCAAAGTTGTTGATCTCTACCATTTTCATGTTTTTTTTTCAGTCATTGCTGAGGAGAAATTTTGGTTCCCCATTTGAACTCATGAATCCTGATACTTAGACCAAACCCAATGGAGGAGGTTCAGGAAGTAAATATTTTTGTTCAATAATAGCTTATGTAGAGTCTTTAGAGATTTGGATACTCTACCTTGGTCATTTCCTTGCCTTTGTCTATGAGACTTGAGATCTATGCCTTTAGATCAAGTTCTCTATCACGTAATTCACCTGCCTTCTCAGAATCTTGGCTTCATATTGCTTTGTTCTTCTCTTTGGTGTTCTATTTAAGCACTTTCTTAAGCTCCCTTGCTTCCTCAGGAAATTATGTGTGACGAAGTCGAACCTGAGAACTAGTTTCATTAATCAAGTCAGTTGCCTTATCAGGATTGTGATAGATCTCATTCCTCTCCTGACGCTCTTTCAAAATTCACATGGTTTCATCCACGGATGGTTCAATCACTCATGATTAATGCTACAAAACCATATTTTCAGCAGTCACACGCTCCAGATTTCATCACAGAACTTTGCAAGATTGGTCGGTAGTACATGCAAGCATCCATTGTCATGACTTCTAGTGATGGGTTGTAAGCAAGCCATACATTGTGGTATGGTTGGTGATTGGTGGGATTAACATAGAGGCTAAGACGTGGGCCATTTTGATTCTAGGGTAGCCTAGATGAACTCCCATTCAAGTTTGTCATATTGTCTTTTCCAGAATATCCATTGTTCCAATGGAACTGAAATTCTTGCTTCTTTGGACTGTGCATCTGATTTTCTATTGGCTGCAGGTGATTTCTATTATGCGCTCCTTTGTCCAGCCTCTCTAAAAGCTTTTTCTAGGGTAGAAGAAGTGGGAGAAATTTCACCATTAAGTTCTTGGGTGGAATCTGTTTCATTTGGTTGTTGCTTACCCTTCTTAGCAGAGTTGTCGGGTCCCTTGATTGAGTTGAAGGCACACTTAGGATTTCTTTAATACAACATGGGGTGCAATTTCTTCATCTGTGTATTCTTATGGAGGAGTAGGTGGAAGCCAGTCATTAAAAACCTTGTAATGCCTAGAAGGAAACACATAGTAGGCAGAATGGCTCTTAAGTGGACAATCACGTACATAAGATATCAGCATGCTAACCAATGATACCAAGATATTGATCCACATAGGTCTCTTCAATAATTTTGTGAACTTTACTATCACCTCTCGTCTTTGTCATCTACCATAGTTTCCAATTTCTATGAGTTAGAGTTCCAAAAAATCTCAATGGACTTTCTAGGAAAAGCTTATTGGAGAGAGAGCTCTTTCCAAAAGAAATTATAGTAATTCACAAGCTAGGCTTCAGAAAATCTTGAAACTCGTATTTTTTTCTTGATGAATCTCACTCGATCCTCCTGGTTGGAACTAGTTCTAAGCTTTGTGGCTCCTTCAAGAATAAAAGCTTCATAAATTGAATTAGCAAAAGAATCTTCTTCAAACTCAAAATTTGCTCCCACACTCCTTATATTCAGAATCTGAATTTAGTTATAATTGGCCCATATTATTTTTCCACTATTGTCGTTTCTAACACTTCCTTCATCATAGCCAATTACGATTTGATATGAACCTTGCAAGTACCTCAACAAAGCCCCAGTTTTTCCACTTGAGCATGGATCAATTCCACTACATATACCCAAGCATTCATCGAACACATCATTTAAAAGAATCGGGTACATGAAATCATTTGCATACACCCTACTATCCATCTGGGTCTGCATGCAATTGTGTAACATTCACCATTATGACCAATGAATATGCACATGGAAGCACCAGCTTCCCTTTTGAATAACCCCACATGAACCTTCAGCGAGTTGCTTTCTCAATGCACTACAAGCTTGAAATCATAGGGATCATGTTAAGAGTGGGTCTCACATCCCCAACCTTATTTTAGAGTTGTGAGGTACAAATCTCCAAAGCAAATTTAGGGCCATAATTTCAACTCAATTATCTAATTGAACGTCGGAGAAAGCTTCGTTGAGCAATAGGTTGATCATGGAGCTTCAAAAGATAAATGGCTTTCAATCTAAACATGAAGCAAAATCTGGAGAATCGAACTTCCTGTTTGACCAATCAGAATGAGCAAAACCAATCTTTGGAAGCAACTTTGAGTCTTTACCTAGCTTCCTCTTTTGCATTCGGATAACCTAGCAACACGCTTGAATACCTTGATTACAGCGTCCATTACAAGTGATGATGGTGCTTCTAACTTTTCTCTTCTAGAAATCCCCCATGCAGTGACCCATCTGCGTTGAGACCCTGCAAAACATGCTATCTTCGAGAATGGAATGTTCCACAGGTACATCTTTAGTAGGAATGCCCAATCTATCCAAGAGCTTTTTCAACTGCAACTGCAATTGCACAATCTGCAAGGTTCCTTCTATTTCCATATCTTTTGCAGACTTTCCAAAGCTTAATTGCAACAACCTCAAACTGGGTAATGGGTTTTGGAGAAAGCAAGATTAATCGACATTCTTCTTCTTTGGTTCATCATAAGTGAAGTTAGACACTTTCATGGTCTTTTCTACATTTTTCTCTCCAAGCTCACGGTTCTTACTATGAACATTTCAATGGTTTTCGAGAACTAGAAAAATTAGTGCTTTAAAATCTGTTATCCAAATTATTGGAATGAGATTTTTCTCAGAACCAACTCAAAAGCAAAAGATCCAACAACTATCGGGTCAGTTCTAGCAATTCTCGTAACAAGCACTAATTGCTCTTTCTAATGATCATCAATTACTCATAACCCCAGATTCAGGCATATTAAAGGTAAAATGTCTTCAAGTGTCAGGAAAAGAAAGTATATCATCTTAGCTTTCAGGCCAACCGTCTAAATATCTCAAAAAGGCAGTCATCAAAAAGAAAGACGTGCTCATTCTGTGCAAATAGCCTACCTTCACATGGTTCCTGAAGTGTATCACTTTCAAACTAAATTAACTTCATTCCAACAGGGGTTTTTGTTCTCTGATCATATCATCAACCTGCGAGATTCTTCTCCGATAAAAACCATCAAGAAAATACCTCAATTTCCCCTTTTTTTTCTCTGTTCTGGTTTCTTTGTCTAGCTCTATCTTAAAGCCAACTTCTTCCACCAAGATGAATCATACCAACGTATTGACCAGATTGACAATCCTAAATGCTCAGAGTATCAGCTTTTCTATAGTATATAGCTTATTAAACCCAGATGCAAAGCAATCCCAAATGCAAGACTCCAATGCAATTCTGTGACCCATGTTTTGAACTAATAGATTGGAGCATAGATGCAAACACAGGAACCTCACATCGAGTTCATTTTTCTCCACAACCTCACTTATTTAGTCCTTTAAATTTGGACATTAACAATATCACCACTGCCCGCCAAAAACAAAGTAATAAACAGAGAAGAGTAAAACATAAACAGAGGATAAAACCAACTAAGAACTATCGACCAAGTCCCATCTCATGCTGAGATCAATGGGCTTGGCCTAGTGAAAAAAAACCATAGACATAAACAAAGCAAAGAAAATGTAGTCAATATCTCTAGACACACTTACAATGAATATGATATAGTCTCTCCCCTCTCAAGTCAAACCAAGTAAGACGAGTAGAACTGACAGTATAGGCATATGAAAACCAATCCCAGAAATCAAGCGAAATAGTGTGAAGAAATAATAATAATATGCATATCACAATAGTCATACTTAGGGTCTCTCCTCTCGAGCAAAACTTACTTGTCTTCAAACTTTCCTACCTTTTGTTCATCTTTTCTCGTTTTCTTCCTTACCTTAGCCTTCTTCTCACGAAACCCAAAACCTTATGCTCTTCTTCCTTGTTTTTTTTTCCAAAACCTCTGCTCTTCAGCTCTATTTCCTCCCCTAAGTATGTATGTCATCTGCTCTGCCCCAAAAAAAATCTGAATCTCCTTTTTATTTGGATAAAGAGAATCATTTCCTTTTTCATTTGTTATTGACCCTCTTGAAGAAAGAACCCTTGCCAGCCTGCTATCCTTCCTTTAATGGTGCATGAATCCCATATGATAAGTCTGTTGTATATTTGAAGAATCTCTTCTTCTTGTGCTTCAGTCATGCCTTCCTTTCTTAAAGAGAATACTTCACATGGCAGCCACAAGTTTGGAGAATTCCACCTTCCCATCCAAATCTTTTTCCTTTTAAAACTCGGATCCCTTTGGTGCATGAATATCCTCAATATTCGCACTCCATTTGCAGTCATGGACTTTCCTTTGTCAAAAATTTTGTTGATCCTCTTTCCAAATAACTAGTAGTAGTTTCCTCACACAAGAAATAAAATAAAGATAAGAAATAAAAATAAAATAAAGATTAAAATCAATAAATATCATGAAATTGAAAATCAAAGGAAATTAAAATCATGCAACTAAAAAAATAAAAATCAACCACATGCAAACCATATAAGCCATGCAAAAATACGAGCTATGCAACCATGCAAAAATACGAGCTATGCAACCATGCAAAAACACTTAAAGATGACCTAGGGTGTGTCTAAGTGTCCTAGGGTGAACTAAGTAGAATCTAACCTAAAGTGTACTCAAGTGAAGCCTAACTTAAACTCTAAGGGCTACTAAGGTCACAACGGGGGGCTAGATAAATCCTTCAACCAAAGTCCCCAAGGTGGCTCAAAAAAGGTAAGTTGTATGAGTAGCAACAGGCCACTAGGAAACTATTGTGGAGTATTGAAAGAGCACTTAAAGACATGTTCTAAAGGGACAAAATTGAGGGTCTACAAATATGCCCCTACTCAGTAGAAATCACAAATATAAGGAATATGAGTAGAAATACAAGTAATGAGTGGAAAGAAGTGAACTATATCGAAGAACTAACAAAGACCAGAAATTTTGTCCTAACACATGACGAGAGTAAGCTCAGAGCACGAGGTCGCAACAACAAAGATGGAACAACTTTATGGGAAAAAATGACAACGAAGGGGGAAAAATACGTGAATAGTAGCATAATGATAGAAAGGGGTGGAAAGAACAGCTCTAAGTCATAAATGAAAACGGACAACTCTAGGTCACAGATAAGATGTACAACTTTGGGTCAGAAATAGGATAAACGACTCTGGGTCAGCACACTACAAATGACTCTAGGTTGGAAGCTCTAACCTCTAAATATTATGAATGACTTTGGGTCAAATGTGAGATAGATGACTCTGGGTCAAGAACTCAGAGCTCTAAATGCTATGAATGACTCTAAGTTAAAGACAAGATGAATGACTCTAGGTTAAGGATGAGATGAATGACTCTGGGTCAAAGACAAGATGAATGACTCCGAGTCATGAAATAGGTGAATGACTCTAGGTCATGAGCTTAGGGCTCTAAATGCTACGAATGACTCAAGGTCATGAATGAGAAGAACGACACTAGGTCACAAGCTCGAGGCTTTAAATAGATAGCCGACCAGGATGCTTTCCGGCTCATGGTGCTGAGTCAAGACCTCTCATGAGTGGCTAGAATAATGAAAATGAAACAACTTATGGAAGTAAAGGATATGAACAACTTTGGGTAGTGAGCGTAAGGCTCGAAAATGCCATGAATGACTTAGGGCTATGTGAACAGCTCAGGGCTATGAGCTCCAGGCTCTATGACTAATCAGCTAGAAAGAGAGTGTGATACACAAACTCTAGGTCAAACCACTCATGGGCGACCAAATGATGAAGGCTTAACTTAGGGTTGGAAAGGCTATGAGCCTAAGGAAATGATAGCTCAAGGTGACAAGGGTCAAGGCCTAAGGGAAGGAGAATAGCTTAGGGCTACCAAGCTTAGGACTTATAAGGAATGGATAGCTCAGGGCTACAAGACTTAGGGTCTAAGAGAAGAAGGATAGCTCAGGGCTGCAAGGCTTGTGGCTTAAAAGGAAATAATGGCTCAAGGCAACGAGGCTTAGAGCTTAAGAGAAGAAAGATAGCTCAGAGCTACGAGGCTCAAGGCCTAGAAGGAAATCATGGCTTAAAGAGACGAGGCTTAAGACCTGAAAGAAAATGATAAAGAAGGCCAACTCGAAAATTGATAGGAAATGAAATGGGTCAAAGCTGCAGACTCCAAATGCCAAGGATCACACTATTGGGATTGAAGGGAGGGGAGGGGGGAATATGCCCCAATGTCCGGGGTACTCGCATTCCTAAAACAACCAGTAAATCAATCATCTACTAGAATAAATGGGTCAACAAACGATGCATCATGACAAAAACCTTTGAAAGATCTGGACTAAAAAAACTCTTCGTGTCTTAAAAGCTACTTTGTCGATGAATCTCAAAAGATAAATCTCGAAGTGTGTACACCACAACTCATCTAAAAACGAAGCTCAAAGTGCACAAAATACTGCTCATTTGGATAACCCAATCTATGGGACAATTATGGAGATAACAATCCATCTCATAAATACTCCATGGAAGAATCCATCAGCCCCGTGGATAAAACCTGATGCAATCTATCTCTATCTCAATAAAACCATGTGGGAAAGCCCTGATATCATAAATCATCAAAAGTTAAAAGCTAGCGCTTAATCTAAAACCAAGCCACCCACTATCTCAATCTCAAGGATACTAAAAAAAATTGAGGAAATGTGTCCCAGTATAAGATCTAATGTCAAAGTCATGAGGTAAACAACCCACACTAATCATTCATCCTCATACCACTTCCCAAAAAAATCTCATCAAGGAGAGGGAAATATGCCTCGATATGGATAGCTAATGCACGATAAAAAATATCAAACATCTCTATAACCATGAGTAAGGATAGCCATACAACCTAACCAGCAACTAGGAATCTCAAAGAAATGGGAAAATATGCCCTAGTGTGGATATCTATGCACAACAAAAAGATGAATCCAACATCATCAATCAACTATCTCTAGCGCAACAATAATCCACTAAGAAGTCAAAATGAAGTATCTGCCAATGTCTCAAATGAGACACTCTAAATCTAATCTCAAAGGAATAACCACAATGATGAGAGATGTGATAATCTCAAGAGTAGAAACATGTCTCTAATGAATCCCTAATTGAATCTGACAAGAATCTAGTAACCTCGAAATGAGGACATATGGCCTAATATGCAGGATCTATACATTGCACTAAAAACTTTCTCCAACTCAATAATAATCCACTAGTCTATCTCAGAAGTACTCCATAAATGGAACCCGGAATCGTGAAAACCAACAATGAGCTCAACAATGTTCCATTAGAACTAATATCATCTCAACATACTCTAATAGGAATCTCTAATCGGTGAAAATGCCCAGGCTCAAAGAAAGTGTTCCACTAAGGGCTCATCTCAACCAAATGAAAGGGGAATATGCCCTAGTATAGCAACTGATGCAAGGTCATAAGGTACCTCAAATGACAGTAGCCCATCATTTCTATATCCAAGGATGAGACAACTAACAACTCAAAAGGTACATGTGAAATGACCCACCATGCTAGCTCAAAAGCAAACCCTACTAGGAATAAAAAATCCTCATACTAATCTACTCCATTGAGAATATGGATGAAAACATGTCTCACTATGGTAGATCCATCAAGAATAATGAGGATATCGAAAAGTATGAGCATGATCAATGGCTCAGGAGAAACTCCACTAGAGAACCATAATGAAACCACACTATCAAATCTACATCTATCATCATAAACAAAGTGACCATGTGAACCAATGACAATCTGGCAATCTCATCAAAAGAGGTATATGCCCCAATATGATAGCTAATGCATAGTAGAGGGAAATCAGAAAACATCAAATATCCTCCATAACATGAAGCGATCGTCTACATCCATCACTAAATCACCTCCAAGCATCAAATAAGCATATCCCATAAAAAGAAACAGGACGACATCTAAAAATCAACCAAGTCCCAAACACTAGCTTAAGTAGAGGTTGTCAAATATAATGCCTAATCTCATGGCCTCAGGGTGGTCTTAAGACACAAGACATAATGTAGGCTAGGGTGATAAGATGAAGAAATAAAGAGAAACTAGGCTCAAATACCCAATGATCAAACCCATACCCTCGTGTATAAGATGTAATGCATGGAAAAAATCTCATGAGCCATAAACCTAAAAGTAACCAAAGGAAATGTCAATGGTAAAAAAAGAGAAATGAGAGGTGGTTAAACTATCAATAAATTAGAAGAATAATGTGAACAGGGTATCTAATCAGAAATGTGTATCGATATAGGAAATGAATAAAATGCAGGATCAATATTAGAAAAAAAAGTCATGGAAAAGCATAGAAAGCCATAGAGAAAAAAAAATGAATGATGATCAACCCATATCAATGCAATGAAGGAAGAGTCATAACACTAATGATGGAATGGTAGAGAAAAAAATGATCTAAAGACCCTAGTAAGAAGTCACTCATTTCTCATACCCATAATACACCTCAACCATGATCCAAAAGGAGAAGGATCTCAAAGAACTCTCACATGATATCCGAACACTCCAAATGCATAGAAATCTCAAGAAGCAAGAAGCAACAACTCTCATATAAATCTCACAAGAACCCTCAATGATAAATATACCCAATAAACGGTCCTCAAAAGGTGATATAAGTGCCCAAATGAATAAGATATCATATACAAACATATCAATGCACTTTCTTTCTTTATTTATTTTTTATTGTTTTTTTTTTGTCTTTGTCTATTTTTTTTTTTTAATGAATGAATGAATGTGCGTGCTCTAACCATCAATGAATCATACCCCAATGAGAAAATATACAAGGAATGGGAAAACACTCCCCAATCACTAATGAAAATGTGAACCCCCACCTATGAGATAACCTCTCAAGTTAAAATCTCTTAATCGATGCCAAATGATGTGATGAAGGGAGTGATATGACTGCCCTTTTTATACCAAGATGTGAAGAATCATCAATCCAAGAAAGAGAAGAGATAAAATGAAGTAAATAATGATAAGAGCAAGAAAGAGAATGAAAATATGATAATAGTAGAATACAACAAATGGGGTGATAAAGAGATGGTAGCAAGGATGAGAAGATAGGCCTATAAGTCCCAAGCTCATGAGACTTTCCTAGCAAAGCATATATATACATCAAAGGGCCCCAACCCTGGTGTAGAGAAGGTAAGAAAGGCTATAAGAAAGAAAATGTCATAATGTACCATGTGAGGCTCAATTGGCTAACAATGGTCTAAATATCAATAAGAATGATAAGATATAAGGCTAATCGAAATGATGGCCACCCATCCTATGAACATAGTCTCAAACGTAATACTTCTTCAGCTGATCTACGCTAGTTAGGTCTAAGAACTGGTCTCCATCTAGATATATCAAACATATTTCCTCTATAGGATCAACTCTCTAATGACATGTGGTGTACTCCAAGTAGGTCTCTAGGGCCTCCTAGAATAGATGAATCTCCATGACCATAACCGGGCTAACATTGCCCTTAAACATATCATCAACATAGGTAGGATGCCCTAGAAACTCTGAAGCAAAAATAAACTAAATTCCTCTAAACTCTCAATGACAATGACCTCAAACATATCAAGAGAACGGACTATCTCTGGCTAATCTGTGTTGACCTTCTAATTGTCATCCCATACATCCATTTCAGGTTCATCATGAAGAAAACCATGTCAATCAAATCTGTCACCTCAGAAAAAAAAAAAAAAAAAAAA